>JAYJMB010038260.1:0-33350 GCA_036873735.1 Pouteria campechiana | reverse complement strand
GGACAGTTAGCTTTTGTAATTTTGGGCACTTTTATTTAATAATTTTAGACATGTTGTATATTAATTTAAATATTTTTATGCCTCATGTAACCATGATTAATTTCATTAATTAGCATGTGTGTTTTTCATTGAGAAATCAGTGAAAATAGATGAAAAGTTTCATTAAACACATGAATAGGACATTGAAATTAAGGCTTATCAAGTGCCCCTTTTGACTTTGATTAAAACATAATTAAATGATGTGATTTTGAAAAAATAAAAATATGTGGCTGTTTTCTACATGTTGTAATAGAAATCTAAAAATTTTGGTGCAAAAATTTAAACATTAATAGGTCCAAAAAATTTAGGAAAGTAAAAATTCTCCCACTGCCCATTTTACTAATTTTTGTTGATTTTCATACTTTATTTTTCATTCCATCAAATGAAGTCATTTTGACCTGAAAGTTTTATAAAATTCATATTATGTTAATTTTCATTTGCAAAATAATTTGCAGATGAAAATGAACAGTAAAATTTTGTATATAATTTTTATTTTAAATTTTTGTATCTTATTTCTTATTTGCTTAATTTAAATTATTTGTATATGATATTTTGGTCTTACAATTTTCATTTGACTTGTGTAACTGATGTAGGCATGTTTAGTGATGATGAAGTACTCTTGTGAGACTTATGAGGGTGGTGTGCCACTATATACAGCATTATAGCTATGTGGGCCTAACAAGCTTCTAGCTGGGATGGACCCGACGCACTACAGAGTAAAAGGGTGTTGTTTTGGGTTTGGTGGACCTCCTAGAGTGGAGTATGTGGATGATGGTAGTAAAAAAATAAAATTATGTAAAATACAATGAGAACATTAGGTTGAAAAATCTGATTATTATGGTTCATTATATTAATGAAAATTATTTATGTATATGTATATGTAAATTAGATATGAGATTTATGTGATATGTGTAGGATTTTCTGGCATGGGTGAGACAAGTCAGGTTTGAAGAGATGTGGATTATGAAGCGGATCATTCTGAGATAAGTAGGCTGTACATGTTTGCCTGTATTATTGGGTGGGGTTAGTGATTATCTCCTGACTGATTTGATAATGTGCTTATATGTGAAAATATGGTTTGATAGTTATGTATGTGACTTAAATGGGATTGTAAATATCCTATTTCTTATTGCATGCAATGTGAATATGTATGAGAATTGGGATTAGTAAAAAATCCCTAAATGCTATGATATGTGCATGTCTTTGATTGTTATATAATACAACATTGTGATGTTTAATGTTAATGTATAGTTTGGGACAGGATAGAAGATATTCCCTACTTATAATTGCTATTATTATTCTTGTGTATGGATTTTTGAATTAAGTGATTGTAGTTATCCCATTAATGTAAATTATAATATATGCATATATATTATGTATATGTGAGATTTGGCATAAGTGATTATTCTAGAGCATATAATTTACTTTAGAATGTGCAATTAATGTTATATTCTTCATGTTGTGACATGTTGAGATGTTGTATTAAGTTTGAAAACATATCTATTTAGATTGGTGTATTGGATACCTTATGGATCCCTATTTACTTGGATGGATGAGATTTGTTGATTTTTGCTGAATTATTGATTGTCACGCAGTCTACTTATGGAGTCTGTTTAGACTCACCCTTGTTTTATTTCTTTTTTAGTTGACAGGTCAAGTCCAGAAGAAGCAAAATTGGAAGGAAAGTATAATAGTTGAATTTGTATTTCTTTTGTATGGTATTTGGAAAATTCCCATCTTATGTATATTGTAGTTGTAATTAATTTATATCTCATAATGTATAATTGTAATTTATACCCATATCGATGTAATATTATAGTGTGAGGTATATGGTGTATTTGGAATGTAAATTATATGGTAGTGTGGTGGATTCATTGTCATCATGATGCAGCCGTGATCCTTTGGGAGCCTGTGGAATTATAAGGATGTTCTGTGGATCACTGGAGAAATATTAAAGTGTATAATTTCTTACTTTTATGAATTATAATGAAAAAAATGTATCATAATATGTGATGAATGTTTGTACCAAGGTGGATAGCCCTATTTTCAAGGGAGACTCTATCCAATTTTCTGTAGAAATTAGGTCAACTAAAAAAAAAATATCAAAGCAACTCACCCTGGAGGTGGAAAAATCATGGTATGATCATGTGGATTTACAGTGTAAAATGGAGTAATAGTCCCAGGAGGCGAGGCATTACATTAGCATAACATTTTAAAGCATTGACATATATCATACAAATCACAAAACAAAAATAGCATAACAATTTAAACATTTAGATCATGTAAATATAAATATAATGTGATGATCATGAAATAGGCATTATGTGTGTGGATCTATCAAACCTAACTCCCTTCTAATCATTAAAAATCTATCCTTTGGGAGTGGCTTAGTGAAAATATCTAGTAATTGTCTTTCAATTGGTATGAATTCTAAGCAGATATTATGATTTTGGACATGATCTCTAATGAAATGATCCTAATCTCAATATGCTTATATCTAGAATACATAACTGGATTCTTAGTAAGATTTATAGCACTAGTATTATCATACCTAATGGGTGTACCATTGAACTTCAAACCATAGTCACCTAACTATTGTTTCATCCAGAGAATCTATACACAACAACTGCTTGCTGCAACATATTTTGCCTCAACAATTGACAATGCAACAGATGTCTATTTCCTGGAGAACTATGAGATAATCATGCTTCCAAGAAACTGATAAGTCCCTAAGGTATTCTTCCTATCTACCTTATATATAACAAAATAAGCATCAGAGTACCCTACTAACTCAAAATTCAAACCTTTTGGATACCATAAACCAAGGATTAGAGTATCTAAGAGGTATAAAAAGATCCTTTTTACACCAATAAGATGTGATTCTCTAAGATCAGACTATAATCTAGCACACATATAGACACTATGATATCTGACCTACTAGTAGCAACTTACAATAGAGATCCCATCATACTTCTATAAAGCTGTTGATACACTGATTTACCTTTTTTGTCCTTGTCTATTTTGATGGGGGTACTTATAGGAGCTTCATATCTTCTTCCATCTTCAAGGTTGGACTTCCTTAGCAGCTCTTTTCTATAATTGGCTTGGTGGATGAAGATGCCTTCTTTCATTTGCTTCACTTGCGATCTTAGAAACTTCTTAATAAAGTTTTTTATTAGTAGCACTGAATAGAATATCAGCTACATAAATTTGAATGCATAAATTTGAATGATAAGCATATCGTTCATAGCATACTTAATGAAGAGAGTGGTGTCTACTTTATCCTTTGAGGAACCTTTATCAATCAAAAATTTTCTTAGCCTCTCATACCTTGTTCTAGGAGCCTGCTTCAAACCATAGAGGGCTTTATTAAGTTTGAAGACATGGTTAGGATCATGAGGGCCTTCAAGCCTAAGGGGTGGTTCCACATAAACTTCTTCATTAATGAAACCATTTAAGAATGCATATTTGACATCCATTTGGTAAAGTTTTAAATTCACGAAAGATGCAAATGCCAACATCATTCCAATGGCTTCTATCCTAGTAATAGGGTCATATGACTCCTTAAAATCTATCCCTTCTTCTTGACAATACCCCTCTGCTACTAACCTTGCCTTGTTTTTTGCCACTAAACAAAACTTATCAAGTTTGTTCCTAAAGACCCATTTGGTTCTTATAACAGCTTGATGGTCAGGTCTTGGAACTAAGGTCCACGCATCATTTCTCTTAAATTGGTCCAATTCCTCTAGCATAGCTAAAATCCAAGTCTCATTTTCAAAATATTGGTCTATGCAAGTTGGCTGTAGTAGAAAAATAAAGGCAAAGTTACCACAAACTTGGTGATAAGATGATTTAATTCTAACTTTATCAATTACATTACTAATTATTTTATTTTCAAGATGAGTATGCATGAATCTCCAATCTCTAGGAAGACAAGAGTTACCTCCCTTGTTTATCTCAGTTGTGAATGATTGAACCTGTTTATCTACTTCATCAATCAGTATTTCTAGTTGTGGAACTCGTGTCTATTTATCTTGCATGTTCAGCTTCTCCACATTTGCTGTGAGTCTATCTACTCCATCATAAAAATTACTTTTTCTTCTAGAACAGTTAGTAGATTCATCAAAATTGACATGGATAGACTCTACTACAGAGTAGACTCTAAATGCCTTGCTAACAATGGAATAGCCAAGGAATATATCTTCATTAAATTTTTTTGTCAAATTTTGCAAGGTATCCTTTTCCATTATTAAGAATGAAACATTTGCAACCAAAAGTATAGATATATGATGCATTAGGCTTTTTACCATAATACAACTCGAATGGAGTTTTGTTGAGTATTAACCTAGTATGATTTCTATTAATAACATGGTAAGCAATGTTCATAACTTAAGCTCAAAAATATTATGGCAAATTGAACTCACTCAACATGGTCTTTGCCATCTCTTGCAAGGATCTATTCTTCCATTTAGCCACTTCATTCTACTAGGGTGTTCTCGGTGCAGAGAAAGTTTGAAAGATCCCATTATTTTCACAATAAGCTATGAACTTGTGGTTCTTAAAATCTCCACCATGATCATTCCTAATGGCAACTATATGAGAGCTTTATATTGAACCAAACCTCCTTTATCTGGATTGATTTTCATGATGAATATATTATACTAACCAAGTTTTGTTAATGAGCAAAAGCATATGAGTTAACATTTAAGCTACTAATAAATATTTTCCAAGTTTGTAGCAATGAAAAATATGTCAGGGAAACAACATAAGTGGTACTACAAGACCATATCAAGGACAAGATCCATAGATTTATAAGGAAGAAAATCTAAATGCTCAAAAGAGAAAGAATAACAGTGAAACTTTGAAGATCAATGTTTAAAATAACTTCATAAAATGTCTGAAATTACTGCCAAAGTGAATCAGTCAGATGCCCAAGCTTGGACAAAAACAAGCTTCAAAGAGTAGAAAAGAACTAAGTTTTGGACACCGTAGAAACAAGGTTAGACACTATGTGACCAATTTAGACCCAAAGCCAAGTTCAGACAATGCTAAACAAGAATTCAAGACGCTAATATTTTAAAGCCAACTTTGAACACTGCAAAGTCAAGTTCGGACATAGCAGAGCTAAGTTCAGACATAACAAAATCAAGTTTGGACTCAATAGAACTTGTTTCTAGACACTGGAAGACCATGTTTGGACATTATTGATGAGAGAAGCCAAGACGCCGGAACTCCAAGTTTGAAATTATAACTTTAGATATTGCAAGCTCACTTCTGAACATTTCCAAAGATTAAATGTGCGGCTAAGACAAATCACATTTGCTCTAAGTTTGAAATCTTAACTCCGAACATAGAACCTCACATTCGAACATAGCTGAATGAAAATAGACACAAGCTGAATAGTTCAAGTAAGTTCAAAATCTTAACTTCAAACATAGTTGTTGAACATTCCTAAAGTGCCTTCAGACATAGAGAACTCGCTAGAGCACTTCAATGGGCAGAAAATCGAGTTGATTCGCTCACATTTAATGAACACCATCTTCTCCAATGAAAAGATTTTGAATCTCAGTTTAAAAGGAGTAAAATGAGGTCATTCCAAGTAGTTAGCAAGCATGAGAAAATTTTTGAAAGAAATCAAGGAGAATTTACTCAACTTTAGGGTTTTTCTCCTAACTCCATAATGCAAAAATGCAATCTACATTCAAAGCTTAATCTTTACAATAAGATAAAAGAGTTTGAAATTCTTTGTATTTATTGCAATACATTTAGTTTTGCTTCACTTTAATTCTATACAAATCAGCCTGTGTAAGAGGTATTTTTATTGTATAACATTCTTTGTTTGAGAAAGCAAGTAAGGGGCTTGCTGATGTTGTAAAAGTTATTTGTTAGCTTGGCAAACATCTTGTAAAAGTTTCTTAGTAAGCTTAGGAACCAATGTGTATAAATTTTGTGGTAACCTTGGAAACCCATGTGTGTAAAGTTTGGTGGTGAGCTTGTAAAACCAACAAGTGTTTCGTGGAACTTAAGTGTATCAAGTGAGGCTAACTCAAAGAGAGGACTAGGTACCGTGTTGTGGTCCAAACCTCTATAAAAATACTTATGTAATTGTAATACGTGATTTTTTCCCTATCAAAACTTTTAGAAGCTCAATTCAACCCCCCCCCCCCCCCTCTTGAGCTACCTTAGAATGGGACTAACACTTTCTTCATTCTGCACACGCTTGAAAAATATTTCAAAGAATGAAAAACATTCATCTTTGGATGCATGAAATATTATCTAGGTAAATCTACTATAGTCATCAACAATGACTTATGTGTAATGACTTCCTCCAAGACTCTTTGTTCTTATTAGTCCCATTATGTTCATATGTAGCAACCGAAGACATTTAGTTGTATATACTTCTTTGTTTGATTTGAAAGACTCTTTTGCTTGCTTTCCTTTCAATCAAGCATCAGACAACTGTTCCTTATCAAATTCCATTTTTGGTAAGCTAACTATTCTTTTCGATATTGTCTTTTGTTGGGTTTCATGCAAGTATACAAAATCATAAGTAATTTAGATGAGGTGATTTGAGTATCGTTCCCATGAGAAAGTATGTGTTAGCATTATTGTATATGATTTTGATGATAATAAAACTTGTATTAAGATAAAAAGTCTATATGCTTAAATTTCTAACAATCATATGTATGATTATGAATTGATAACCATCAATTAACATAATCAAATAATCATAAATATTTAATTACACAAGCATACATTCTTCACTTTATGGTGTGCATAAACTTATTAAATCATACTATGCACCATAATTTAATTAAGCTTTCATATTATGCATTTAATGAAAATATATATTATCCTTGCTTTACAAAATAACACAATCATATGAGAATAAAATACATTCTAATATTATATATATGAAATCTAACATTGTGACAAGTGCAGATAAGTTCAAGTGCAGAATCATGATCGTCTGCAACAAACTAAGACAACTATCTGCTACGTTCCAAAGGAGTTGAACTAATGAAAATCATGGAAGAAGAAGAAGAAAATAGAAGGTTTGGAGACAAGCAACAAATAAGGTTGCTTTAAATGCTTCCACGAACAAAAATAATAGGAGATAAACAAGGCTTTGAAGATGTGCTACAACGAGTTTGTGTTACTTGTCAACCTCAATGAGAAGATGTCAATAGACAAATGCAAAACAAGAACTTAAAGAAGAAACCATGATCAGAGAGCTTAAATTGCATTTGAGAAATTTAGACCACTTATACTTAATCTGATCAAAGTCTGTCCAAGACAAAGTGCAAGGATGAAGAAGCAACTCAACGGCTTGGCAGAGAAATGAAGAAAGACAAAGAAATTGCCCTAGACAACTATACACAAAGTAGGAAGATTGGATTAGTCCAAAAATAAAATGACAATATGAATATAGTAGGGAGTACAACTTCAGCTGAGCCAAGAAAGACAAACCAATGAATGAAGAAACAAAGAAGTTGCTAGAACAAACCCTTCTATTGCTCAAAGTGTGTAGAAAAGCTAAAGAACTATGACTCATCTTCGGATCAAAAGGTCATCTGTCATGATAGACAAAGTATCAACCAAAGTAGAAGAGAATATAGAAGATGCACAACGAGGATAGACAAAGTGCTACTTGGATCAAAAAGGGCTCCAATAGACAAAGGCATGATCATCTAAAACTTACAACAGACAAATGCGATGTGTAAAGTATTCTATTCAAGACAAGGCAGAATATAATTCATCTATCACTTACATTAGACAAATGCCACACTTCATCTTCTCGAGCAAGTTTAAGTTAGCTTCGTTTGGCACTTTCAGTAAATAATGAGGAATAAAAGCAAAAAACCACACTTTGTCTGTTAGTGCAAGACCGAGGGAACTTTGTCTGTCACCTCCAACATACAATAAAGAATAAAGGAAAAACATCCCACTTCATCAATTCATATAAAAGGAGATGTTTGTCAATCAATAAGTCTATCTTTGTTAGCACCATCTAGACATGATTTGTTATCTTTAGCATACAAACTATACACACAAAGGATCGATCAACAGACAAATCTCCTGGAGGAACTTTTGCAGACAAAGAAGAGTTTGTCTATCAATCAGTTTGACTTCATCTGCGCCATTCAAAGTTCATTTACTACTTACAACAGACAAATCACTCTTATGAAAGTTCAATTGATAGACAAGCCTTGGAAGAATTCGTCTGCAACTTATGGTAGACAAATGTAAGCAAAGAGAGGTCGTGACTTGTTAGAGGAGAATCGATTTATGTGACTAAGAATATAAATGGCATCTGCACTCGTACAGTCATTTTGCAGACTTATATTAGTCACCATTTTCAGCAATAAGCAGTGTTGCAAGCTTTTTAAAGCTGTGATAAGTCAAACAAGGAACACTTTTAAACAAAGCTTATCCTCATCTCTGAATGGCGTTGCAGCAACTCGAGACAAATTAGAAAGATCTAGACTTCAATGGCAAAAAACCCAAATGGTCTTATTCATTCAATACTGCTCTTATTTCTGTATTCAACAGTACCCATTTTCTCTAATGGTCAAGATTTTGAAGAAGCTATTTAAGGAGAAGAAGCGGGACAATTCAAAAGTGGTGAAGGAACCCATTTCAAATGAGCCTTATCTTTTGCAAATCCTTCCACCCATGGCCAAGAGCTTAAATTATCATCTATCTTTATTGACCTTAAACCTTAATATCCTTATGGCCATTATATTTACATTTTGGGAAGATCTTTATGTATTGATAGAGTTGAGAGAGAGATCATATCTTCCCCTATGCATCATTGTAACACTTTGTAAAGTGCTAGTTTTCTAGTAAACTTAAAACCAGAGAGTTGTTGGCGAGCTCTAGAAAACCAACAAGTTTGCTGGTGATCTTTGAAACCAGTGAATTTGTTGAGAGCTCATGAAAATTATATTGTAATGAGTTGTTGTTGAACTCAGGAAAACCATCAAGTTTGCTGGTGACCTTTGAAACCAATGAATTTCCTGGCGACCTCGTAAAACCAAAAGTATTGGGGACACTTACTTATGCCCCTTAGAGCTAGAATCTAAACAAAGTGTCAAGGATAGTTATGTATTCCATTGTACATGGTAAGTGGAACCCAAGAGATGATTTGGTGTCCTTCAAAGAGTGGATGTAGGGACGGGGTCCTAAACCACTATAAAAATCATTTTGTCTATGTGTGTATGTTTGCTTTATTTCTCTACACTTTACTGTTCTATTATTTATCTTATGCCATACCATACACAAGCATGTAAAGGGGAAAATGATCCAATAGGGGTTAAGCAATGAATTTTTATTTACCCAGTTCACCCCTCCCCTCTTGGGTTAAGCCATCCTATGGGACTCTATAGTATGTTGTTATACACTAAATACCAAACTTGTATCAAATAAGTATTATTTGATTGAGTGAATTTCAGTAGATGATATAAAAACTAAATCTAAACGTAACACTAAAGTTGACAAATTGTAAGAGTAAAAGAAGAAATATCAATGGATAAAATATCGAAGAATTCAACTTCACCTAGAAATCCACTTATATTGATGATTTGCATTAAGTAAACAGCATTCCTCTCATTGTCAATTGGATGCACTAAAGTATCTACCACCTTTTCTCAAGTATTATGATAGGTGTGCCTATTAAAGTAATTTTCTATGTCTCCATGCAAATCCAAATTAATAAACCCATTTAGCTTAAGCATCCAAGTGTAATATAGTGCTCGCAAGGTCATATTCACATGGATTGCACATGTATAATGGCTATCTCTTGATTCATTGCATCATATGTTCTTCAATTCATGAGTCTATTCCTAATTCACCTCTCTCGAGTATAAATTAAGAATCTTAGTTCATGTACATGGTAGCTAAGCATATACATGCATTAAGTTTAGAAAAGAAGAAACAAGGAGGAAGAAGATAATTTAATTCAAAAATCAAACATCAACATAAGCTTCATTGCTAGGATCTATTTAATCCTAGATAACAAAAATTTAGAAAATCATAATTGAACTAAAACCAACTAAGTAATTGATAAACATCATCATAATCCAAGGTTGAATGTTGATTCAAAAATAAACGATGAACTAAAAAGAAAATAGAATATTCAGGTTGTAATGGCTTTCACGGCTTTCTCCAATGATCTTTTTGCTCTAATCTCTTCTCCTTGTCCAAGTCTTTGTCCCTTCTATGCTCTAGATGTCTTCTTAAATAAGCTAAGTAGCAAGGTTTTAGTAGAACTCCTCCAAGAATTCCAATGCCTCTACGCATAGAGAAAATCTTCCACTAATAACTCAGTATTTCCCAATGAAAATACAACTTTCCCAAACATTGCAATGCATAAAAATAGAAGTTCTCAAAATAATTGAGTTGCTACATATCATGGATTCTAAAAATTATAACACAATCTTGAGCCTAAAAATCAGCTTCCAATAATACTTTGCAATCCGCATGTCCCATACTCTTAAATTGCAATATCTAAAGCATGGAAAAATAACTAAATTTGAGCACTTCCAACTCCAAGCTTTGATTTCAAACTTTTTTTCTTCTTAGACTACTTTGGAGGTACTGAAGATCGAGCTACAAATTTGAATTCCTACTTTGGAGGCACTAAGTCAACTTTGGAGTCAATAAATCTTGCTTTGGAGTCATTGAATATTAACTTCGAAGGCACCAAGTCTACTTTGAAGTCACTGAATATTAACTTTGGAGGCACCAAGTCTACTTTGGAGTCATTGAATATGAACTTCAGAGGCACTAAGTATGCTTTGGATTCATTGAAGTTAACTTCGGATTCAAAAAGCATTGCTTTGGAGTCACTTAACTTCAGGTCACCCAAGTTAACTTTGGAGTTTGGATGTTCTAGAGTAGTTTTAGTATAATTATCATAAATTTCTCTAAATTGAGTGATTTTTATTGAGTTGGATGGATAATTTCAATATGTATAATTTTATTTTAGTCACTCTTCCTAATTTTGCTTGTATCTTGAGTCATACAAGCTCAAAGGATTGCCTTTTGTGCCCCCAAAATTGATATTTTGGATTTTTTTAGAGAGAGTATCACTAATTTGATCATAACATTCTCATACAAACTTAGAATTATGCCATTATTTTACCATTGGATAGATAATTTTAGAGATATAATTTGTATGTTGATAAAGTTATCTGAATCATCCATCTTCTATGAGTCATGAGCCTTCAAAGTGACACATTTTGTCAAACAAAGTAGCAAAAGAATGTGAAGCTCTATAGATAGTTGCACTATTTTGGCCATAACTTTCTCATATAAATTCAAAATCATGTGATTCTTGATACATTAGAAATATAAAAATAAAGGGTAAAATTTTTATGTTTAACACATTTTCCAAATATGCTTCCATCATTCCCAAAAATTACTTTAAAGTAACATCTTTTGTAATCATCAATTTCATTTTACAGATTTTATGTCTACAACAAAATAAACTCTATTAAGTGCAATATCCACTAAAAACATTCAAAGAAGATCTTAAATATTTGAATTTAGATATAAAAAATATGATATATTATAAGCATGTCAAATACCCCCAAACTTAGCTTTTTATTATCCTCGAGCAAAATAACAATCTGAGCTCATAAATCAACTAGGACAATCTCCCTCAAACAATCACTAAAATGCCAGACAAATTACACATGTACACATATCTCAAAAATCACTCAAGATACTTTCTAAGTAATCTCATGAAACCCATGCTTCCTCAACCTTCCATGAAATGAAAATGTGTGTGTGCAGTGTCAATTTCATGCTACATGCCTTTTTTCAATCAATAATGTGCAAAGTAGTGATTTTCATGATCCTCACAAAACAACCCATAAGCTTGCTTTTCATAATCCCTCTCCACTAATGTAGAAAAATCTATTCATTTGGATCAATAGGTCTTTATTAAGCTTGTAATGGGGCCTTGGGTTTAGTTAACAAGAAAAGGGAATAAAGATACACAAAGTAAGAGATCATCTCTGCATTTTATGATCTATATTACTACCACACCCCAAACTTATTTTCTGTTGAGTTCATGGAGATATGATCCCCCCAATTGAAGGATAAATTCTTATTGAATTCTTTTCTTTTATCCTTTTCTCTTCTTTTATCATTCTTCTCTTTAACTCTCCCAAACTTATCTTCTTATTCACTCATGTACCTCTCTGCAACCATGTATTTAGAATATGTCCCTTAATAGGTCAATTATGGTTTTTCAGGCTGAAAAGGTTCGAATGATGAGGCTAAAGAAAGAAAAGTTGAATGGTGGTCTTTCATGTGCTTTGCATATGCCATTATTTCATTAAAGCTCAATGGGGACACTAGTGATAGTGAATGTACTAGGTTAGCTTGAAAGGCTTAAACTGATCAAAGAAAGCCTAAATCACTTTCAAGTAAACATGTTATCTAGAATTTCACCTTGAGGGATAATCAAACAAGTTATAGCATGCTTGTGTCAACCAAAATATGTTACCAAATTAACAACATCATTACTAATCTACCAAAACTTTGCATGATCATAACAAAATGTGCTAATTGAAATTTTCATCAGTTATGAAAAAGAACTTATCACAAGAATTAGTAAATCACAAGGTAGCACCAATCATTCTTTTTCAATAATGTGCAATGGTAATTAAAAACTCAACATATTTCACTTGATCATTAAAATAGAATCCATATTATTCAATTTTAGCATTGTAATATAATGAATTTCTTTAACTAAGTTATCAAAAGAGAAGCTTATAGAGAAAATTATTCCCAAATTTGAAAAAGTTTTCCAAAACTAAATGCAAATTTGAAATCTAAATGTAACTCCCCAAATACCCCCAACTTAAATCAAACATTGTCCTTAATGTGAAATAATAAAAGAAGTTTAAGTTTAAGGGCTTTCATGAATGAAGTGCATTCTAATCCTCTTCTTCTAAAATTTATTGGCATTCTTTGCAAATTTCTAACAATTTTTATACTTGAATTATAATTTGCAAACTCATGAAACTTCTATGCACTATCTGAAATCAGGTTCTTACTTCTGCAACAAAAACATCAAACCACAACTAAAAAATATGTCCAAATAGAGAAAACAAAATAAATGACTAAGCTAAATACGAAGAGAGCAAAGAAAGTTTAGATAGTCTATTTCTCATGAATTCAACTTTCTCCTTTGAATTAAACCATTCTCCTTTGCTAGGGAACAAGAGTTGATCAATCTATTGATGGCTACAAGACAGAATTATCTGAAATCAAGTAAGCACGACAAAAAATCTAAACAAAAAGAAAAATAAAGCAAACTAAGCTAGACTAAAAATCCTAAAAGTGAAGGGATGAAGAAGTAGTTCTGATTTATATAGTCTTTAACTTGACTCTCTTTTTCTTTAAGCTGGTTCTTTCAAGTCCAATGTAAACTTCTACTTGTCAAATCTTCCTTCAAAGTATGGCTTCAGATGCTGACCATTAAGTTTAAATGTTCCCTTGGTGTCATGAGCAACTTCAATTGTCCCATATGACAGTATCCTAGTGATAGTGAAAGGACCTGACCATCTAGATCATAACTAACCAGGAAATGGTCTTAGGTAAGAGTTATAAAGTAACACTTTTTGACAATTTTAAACTTTCTTCTTAGAATGTGCCTATCATGCCATCTCTTTGTACTCTTTTTGTATATCTTGGCATTCTCATAGGCCTCATTGCGAAGTTCATCCAACTCATTTAATTGTAGTAATATTTCTTCTCCAATAAGTTGCTTATCAAAATTCAAAAATTTTAGTCCCCAATATGCTCCATGTTCTAATTCCATAGGTAAATGACAAGCCTTTCCAAACACTAGCCTAAAAGAAGAGATCCCAATGTGTGTTTTGAATGCAATCCTATAGGTCCAAAGTACATTATCAAGTTTTATTGACCAATCTTTCCTATAAGCATTTATCATTTTCTCTAAAATTCTTTTGATTTCCCTATTTGAAGCCTCTACTTGTCTACTAGTCTGAGGATGATAAGGGGTTGCAATCTTATGTGTACCTCCATATTTATGAAGAAGTGCATCAAACTGTTTATTGCAAAAAAGTGTTTCCTCTTCACTGATAATTACTCTAGGAGTGCCAAATCTGGTAAAAATATTTTTCTTCAAAAATTTGATCATTACCCGAGCATCATTTGTTGGCATTGTTGTAGCTTCCATCCATTTAGAAACATACCTTACAACTACTAGAATGTACTTATGGCCAAAAGAAGAGGGAAACAGTGCCATGAAATCAATACCCCAGACATCAAATAATTTACAAACAAGAATATTACTTCAAGGCATCTCATTTCTCCTAGAGATATTTCTCATTCTCTGACATCTATCACATGAGAGTACATAGGTGTGTGCATCTTTCAAAATTGTTGGCCAATAAAAACCAGATTGTAAAACCTTAGCGATAGTTTTTGTAGAATTGAAATGCCCACCTGCCTCTCCATCTTGACAATGTTGTAGAATACTTACCATCTCCTCCTCTGGTATACACCTCCTTATCATCTGGTCAGCACAAACTTTAAACAAAAAAGGTTCTTCCCAAAGATAATGTTTAACATTAGAAAAGAATTTGTTCTTTTATTGTGGTGAAATGTCAGGAGGTAAAACATCACTTGCTAAATAATTCACAAAATTAGCAAACCAGGGTGTTTGTGTGGAGTTGACATGAAATATATGCTCATCATGGAATTCTTCAAGAATTAGAGTCTCCTTATCTTTTGCAGTCAAAATTTTGGACAAGTGATCTGCAACTAGATTCTCAGTTCCCTTCTTATCCTTGATCTCCAAATTGAATTCCTTTGACAAGAGAATCCACCTAATCAATATAGGCTTTTATTCTTTCTTTGCAAGCAAATATTTCAAAGTTGAATGTTCAGAATAAACAATCACTTTTGAACCAATCAAGTAAGAACAAAATTTATCAAAAGCAAAAACCATTACAAAAGTTCTTTTCTGTTATCGATTAATTCAATTGAGCTCCTAATAAGTTTCTACTAGCATAGTAAATGGTTTAAAAAAAATTTCCTTTTAATTATCCTAAGACAGCTTCTATGGCAATATCAGTTGCATTAGACATTCGCTTAAAAGGTAGATCCCACTCTGGTGCTGCCATGATTGGTGCTAAAACTAATTTCTCCTTCAAAGTGTTAAAGGTCTGCAAGCAATCATCTAAAAAGTCAAATGGTACATCCTTAACTAAGAGGTTAGACAGGGGTTTAGCAATTTTTGAAAAGTCCTTGATAAACCATCTATAAAATCCTGCATGCCTTAGAAATCCTCTAATAAGTTTAATAGATGTGGGTGGAGGCAATTTTTCAATGACCGCTACTTTGGCATGATCAACTTCTATTCCTTTTTCTGAAATCTTGTGTCCAAGCACTATCGCTTCCTGCACCATAAAATGACACTTCTCCCAATTCAGAATAAGGTTATTCTCTCACATCTTTACAACACTAAAGCCAAATTATGTAGACATGAATCAAATGATGAGCCAAAAATAGAAAAAACGTACATGAAAATCTCAATGTATTCCTCAACCATATCAAAAAAAAATGGGTGTCATACAACTTTGAAAAGTTGTTGGTACATTGCAAAGACCAAAGGGCATTCTCCTAAAAGCAAAAGTACCATATGGACAAGTGAATGTGGTTTTCTCTTGATCCTGTGGTGCAATGGGAATCTAATTATAACTTGAATAACCATTCTGAAAGCAATAGAATTCATGTCTTGCAAGTCTTTCCAACATCTGATCAATAAATGGTAAAAGAAATTGATCTTTTCTAGTGGCATCATTCAATTTCCTGTAATCAATATACACACATCATCCAGTAACTGCTCTAGTTGGAAATAATTCATTATTGTCATTTTTCTTAAAGTCATACCTCTCTTCTTTGGTATAACTTTCACAGGGCTCACCTATAGATTGTCAAAAATAGGATAGATTATTCCTACATCAAGTAGCTTGATCACTTTTGCTTTCACCACTTGTTGCATCTTTGGGTTCAAAGGCCTTTGATTTTGGATGGTAGGTTTGTAATGCTCCACCATTAGAATTTTATGCATGTAAAGTGAAGGGCTGATTCCTTTGATGTCTGCAATTTTCCATCCAATTACACCCTTATGCTCTCTCAATACTCTTAATAGTTTCTCCTCCATCATATCTATCAAAGAAGAATAAATAATCATTGGTAGAGAAGAAACTTCATCTAAGTAAGCATATTTTAAATCAGAAGGTAAGGGTTTAAGTTCAAGAATAGGTGGTTCTTCAATAGATGGCTTAAACTTTTATTGATTTGTCCCAGCTCCATAACTCTTAGTAATTGTTGCTTTGAGTAGCGTGGGTTTGCCTCCATAAACTTTTCGCAATCCTCTACATCCTCTCTCTCAGTTTCTTTGTTGCTTGGTTGGGTTAAGCATGCTTTAGTGGATCTTTAACAACACTTTCTTGAAAAAACTTGGTTCACCAACTTGTCAATAGATTCAGCTGCAAAACAAGAATTAGAATCCAAAGGGTATTTCATTGCTTCAAAGACGTTAAAGGTGACTTGATCATCTTGAACTCTAAGAATTAATTTTCCTTGTTGAACATCAATAAGAGTCCTTCCTATAGCTAGGAAGGTTCTACTCAAGATAAGTAGTACTTCCCTATCTTCTTCTATATCCAAAACTATGAAATCAATAGAAAAATTAAACTTATCAACCTTTACCAAACATCTTCCACAATATCCCTTAGATGTTTGATTGAATGATCAACAAGTTGAAGTGATTTTATAGTTTCTTTAACCTCTCTGAATCCCAATTTCCTGAAAACAGAAAAAGGCATTAAGTTAAAACCTGTACCTAAATCACACAATGTCTTTTCAAAATAAGAATCACCAATAGTGTAAGAAATAGTGAAACTCCCTGGATCTTTCATTTTTTGTGGCAGTTTATTTTGCAGGATACCTGAATATTCCTCATTCAACTTCACAGTTTCATAATCCTCCAACTTCCTTTTGTTTGACAAGATCTCTTTCAGAAATTTTGTATAATTGGGCATCTGTGCTAAGGCATCTACAAAAGGAATGTTAATATGTAACTTTTTAAATACATCCAGAAATTTAGAAAACTACTTATCCATCTTGTGTTGTTGAAGTCTTTGAGGATAAGGGATTGGAGGCACATATGGCTTGGGATTGTCGAGAAAAAGTGTGCTTTTTCTTGCCTCTTGTGGTTGTTTGGTAGCTTCATCTTCTCTTTCTTTGGAAGGTGGTTGTTTTACAGTTTCCTCTCCCACTTGCTTTCCACTTCTCAAGGTTACAACTTTTTCCATTTCAATTGGATTTTTCTCTGTGTTTTTAGGTAAGGAACCCTATCAACTTCTTCCTGATAGTTGTCCTTCCTATATCTCCAGATTTTTGATTGAGCCATCTTGATTTTGAAACCTCATGTTTGTGTTGTTCAAGAATTCTTAAGTGTTGTTCGTGAAATTTTAACTGCTAATAAATTTGTTGACAATCTCATCCAAATTAGATTTTCTCTCTTCTGGTTTCTTGAATCCTAGTGGTGGTCTTACTGCATTCTGACTGCTCTATGAAAAATTTGGATGATTTCACCACCCTGGATTGTAAATGTTACCTTAGGGATTGTTTGCATCCTATTGAAATTACCAACAAAGTTAGCATTCTCACTAGATTGTATAAAAGTGTTACCTACTTGACAATCTATGCTAACTTGTCCTCCACCACAGAAATTACAAGTCACTTTCTAAATTTTCATTGTTGAAGCATTCATGTTGTTTATCTTTCTATTCAATGCTTCAAACAGTGTAGTGAGTACAGTTAGACCATCCACTTCATGTACTCCAATTGATCTTCTTATTGGTAGCCTCTTAGTAGGCCACTGATAGCTATTGAATGCCATTCCTCCAATAGTTTGTACGCTTCTTCTAGCATTTTGTTATTCAACGATCCTCTTGTAGCTGCATCAATCATAGAACAAAAATTTAGACTAGTCCCATTATAAAAAGTTTGTACTTGCTTCTATATGGGTAGTCCATAATGTGGGCATCTCCTTAGTAAGTCTTTAAATTTCTCCCATGATAAGGGATGGCTTAATCTTAAAATTATTTACTTGAATAGTAGGTCTTCTTATGCATGATGTTTGTCCCTAAATAGTTGGAGTAACATAATCTCTCAAAAGCTTGGATGGATTTTTAGCTATAGCCACTCTAGCTACACCTACTTCTTCCATCTTTTTAGTCAGAATCAAATGTTCTCTCAGTCTTCTTCTTTAAGTACGATCAATTTCTGGGTCAAACTCAGCTTGATTGCATTACTGACTTTGTACCATACATACTTACTGCAAAAATAACAGAAGCAAATTAAATCTAGAATTCAAAACAAACTATAATGAAGAATCAAACTAAACATAAAACTAGTACTAAGTAGAAAAGGAAAACCAAACTAATACCAATCTTGATTAGTATCGATATTAATGTATAACTCACTGCCTTATTCAGCAGCGAAAAACTTATTGGGTTTTGTGCAAGTATACACGATCGATCATAAGTAATATAGATGAGGTGATTTGAGTATCATTCCCATAAGGAAGTATGTTGTTATACACTAAATACCAAACTTATATCAAATCAGTATTATTTGATTGAGTGAATTTTAGTAGATGATATAAAAACAAAATCTAAACACAACACTAAAGTTGACAAATTGTAAGAGCAAAAGAAGAAA
This sequence comes from Pouteria campechiana, assembly GCA_036873735.1. NCBI lineage: Eukaryota > Viridiplantae > Streptophyta > Magnoliopsida > Ericales > Sapotaceae > Pouteria > Pouteria campechiana. The sequence goes on along the minus strand of JAYJMB010038260.1, from coordinate 14,531 downwards.
TATCAATGGATGGAATATCTAGGAATTCAACTTCACCTAACAAATCCACTTGTATTGATGAATTGTATTAAATAAATCATCATTCCTCTCATTGTCAATTGGATACACTAAAGTATCTACCACCCTTTCTTAAGCATTATGATAGGTGTGCCTATTAAAGTGATTTACTATGTCTCCATGCAAATCCAAATTAATAAACCCATTTAGCTTAAGCATCCAAGTGTAATATATGTGATCGCAAGGTTATATTTACATGGATTATACATGTACAATGGCTATCTCTAGACTTCATTGCATTATATATTCTTCAAATCAAGAGTCTATTCCTAATTCACCTCTCTCAAGTATAAATTAAGAATCTCAGTTCATGCACATGGTAGCTTAGCACATACACACATTAAGCTTAGAAAAGAAGAAACAACGAGGAGGAAGATAATCTAACTCAAAAATAAAACATCAACACAAACTTCATTGCTAGAATCCATTTAATCCTAGATAATAAAAATTTAGAATATCATATTCGAATTAAAACCAACTAAGTGATTGATAAACATCATTATAATCCAAGATTGAATGTTGATTCAAAGTCAAAAGATGAACTAGAAAGAAAACATAATATTCAGGTTGTAGTGACTGTCATGGCTTTCTCCAATGATCTTCTTGCTCTAATCTCTTCTCTTCATTCAATTCTCCATTCCTTTTATGTTTTGGATGTCTCTTTAAATAACCTAAGCAACAGGGTTTTAGAAGAACTCCTCCACTACTTGATATGCCTCTATGCATAGAGATCCGCTTCCAAGAATAACTCAGTATTTTCTAATAAAAATATAGGTTCCCAAACATTACAATGCATAAAAATAGAAGTTCTTGAAATAACTAAGTTATTGCATATCCTAGGTTCTAAAAATTGCAACACAATCTTGAGCATAAAAATTAGCTTCTAATAATACTTTGCAATCCGCATGTCTCATACTTTTAAATTTGCAACATCTAATGCATGGAAAAACAACCAATTTTGTGCACTTTCAATTAAAATATTTGATTTCAAACTTTGTTTCTTGTTAGGATTCTTTGGAAGCACTAAATATTGAGCTACAAATTTGAATTCCTGCTTCAGAGTTACTGAAGTCTACTTCAGAGTCAATAAATCTTGCTTTGGAGTCACTAAATATTAACTTTGAAGGAACCAAGTCTGCATTGGAGTCACTAAATATTAACTTTGGAGACATCAAGTCTACTTTAGAGCTATTAAAGCTAATTTTAGATTCAAAAAGTGTTGCTTTAGAGTCACTTAAGTTAACTTCAGAGTCACCCAAGTTAACTTCGGAGTTCGGATATTCTAGAATAGTTTTCATATAATTATCATAACTTTCCTATATGAACTCCAAATTGAGTAATTTTTATCATATTGGATAGATAATTTTAATATATACAACTTTCATGTTAATCACTTTTCTTAATTCTACTTGTATCTAGAGTCGTAGGAGCTCAAAGTAATACCTTTTGTGCCTCTAAAATTGATATTTCAGAGTTTTCTAGAGAGAGTAGCACTTTTATAATCATAAATTTCTCATATGAACTCAGAATAGCACTATTTCTTTTACATTGGATAGATATTTTCAGAGTTTACAACTTTTATTTTGATAACTTTGTCTGAATCATCCACTTTCTATGAGTCATGAGCCTTCAAAATGATGTCTTCTATCAAACGAAGTAGCAGAAGAATATGAAGCTCTATAGACAGTTGCAGTATTTTAGCCATAATTTTCTCATATAAATTCAGAATAATGTTATTCTTGATGCATTGGAAGAAAAAAGGCTAAAACTTTTATGTTGAACACATTTTCTAAATATGCCTCCATCAGTTTCAGAAATTAATTTAAAGTAACATCTTTTTTCTAATCTTTAATTTCATTTATAAATTTTTATGTTTGCAATAAAATAAACTCTATTAAGTACAATATCCACTAGCTACTATCCCTAGCTTAGTTAGGGATAGTAGATATCTCTTGGATTGAATTAATTGTTACTTGATTTATAATGAAATATGCATGATTTGTTGCGGATAGAATATTCTCTAATGTGGTTAGAAGTGAATGTTGTATATGATATGATAGTGGATAATATGATTACATATAATGTACATAGAATATTGGATACATGGTAATGTCAAGCATGGATTAAACATGTTTTGGATTTGAATATGCTATATTGGGATTATTCATGACTATTTTCTATTACATGCCTACTTAGTGAGTTACCCAAACTCACACCTTCTTATTTATTTTTTTAGCTGACAAGCCAAGTGAAAAATCCCCATTGTGGATTAAGATTTGTAAGCAAGACAAGAAGACATATTCTTATGGTGTGACTGAATGTTGGAATTAGAATCCCATTATGCGTATAATTGTATTTAATGATTTTAATTGATGTACAATTATAACTAATAGATTTTAATTGAGGTGTATTCGATATTGAAGAAACTAGATTAATATATTGTAGTAGTGGCATGTCTTATATTTAATTATCAATTTGTTAAGGGATTTTAAGGATGTAGATTGCCATCATGATTCTACCTAGATCTTAGGATGTGGGTAAGTGGATATTTGTATCTAGAAATTGTATTATTGCTTTATTTTAATTAATATATAAATGTACTGGCAAAAAACTCATATATTTAGGTTAGGCTCTACCAAATTTTGGGCAAAGCACCCTACCCTAAAAGTGGGCAAATTTAGGTGAATTACAGTGCAAAATAGTAGGTCGCGCCTCGGAAGGCAAGGTGTGACAAGTTCACTAATGATACATTGTTTACTCTTGAGCTTATTATTCTCATCTTTTAGTGTGGAGCATTCATTGGTCATTCTAAGCAACTCCTTTTTTATCTCCTTATGTTTTGCTTTCAAAGCCTTGAAATCAACAAAAAGACTTTCTAATTCTTCTAAAAAGTTATGAGATTTAAGTTCTAAAGTTACTTTATCTTCATGGATGGCCATGAAGTTGATTTCGGTATGATAATCTTCTTGATATTCTTTTCTTGGTGATAGCCTGCTAAATTGTGCTTCATGTTCATCATCATTGTCACTAGCATTCTCATGTAAAATGCTTTCTAACACTTTCCATGTAGCAAATGCCTTTTTCTTCTTCTCAAATTTCTTACTGTTATTGTTCTTCTTCTTCTTCTTGTCCTTGTAAGAAATATATTTCTTTTGTTGTTGCTCCCCTTGCCTCTTATCTAGTTCTTGGTAGTCAAACCTCATATAGCCAGGCTTGCCAGAGTTGTAGCATGTGGGGACTTCTTTTCCTTTGTCCTTGCTTTTGAAATTTCTGGAATTGCTACTAGTCTTCTTCTTGAACATGGCTTTAAATCTTCTGCTCAACATTACCATGTCATCATCATCTTCAACTTCACTCATTCAAGCTACACTTTGTGATTTGTTGTTTGATTTAGCTCTTAATGCTATTGTTTTCTTTCACTTTTCACTCCTCTGGAACTTCTTGCTTCATTAGGACTTCATGGGTTGTGAGTGAACCCATGAGCTCTTCCACAGTCATTTTACCCAGGTATTAACCTCTCGAATTGCTATGAACTTTGCTATCCATTATCTTGGCACAGATATAAGGATCTTCTTCAGCATCTTGGGCTCATCATACTTCTCTCCCATATTCTTCAAACTAGTTGTGATATTTTGAAACCTCAAAAACATCTTTGAGATTGTCTTTGATTCTTGCATCTAGAAGGATTCATATTCCGACACTAGCAAATTGATTTTGGTGTCTTTGACCTGGTTAGTACCTTCATGTGCAACTAACACTTTGTCCCAAATCTCTTTTACAGCCACATGGTATATTTTTTCAAACTCAGATGGTGATAATGCACAATAAAGGCAGTTTTTTGCCTTGGCATCTCTTTCTACTATTGAAATGTTCTCTACCATGTACTTGCCTTCTGAGTTGAGGAACACTTTTATATCTTTGATAATTTTCCATAACTTATAGTTAGAAGCTATCAAAAAGTTTTGCATCCACATCTTCCAATACCCATAATTGGTGCATCAAAGTATGAGGGTCTAGAAGTTGATTGTCCTTCAATAATAGTGTTGTGGAATATATTCGCCATTGGGATCTCTTTAAGTAGTTAAAATATTTGGTAATCAAGACTAACTATTGAAGCCTTCTTTGGTACCAATTGATGGTCCTGTGCAATAGGTAACTTAAGAGGGGGTGGTGAATTGAGCTTTAAAAGTTATGGCTAATTAAAATTAAAATGCTATAAATAAATGAAGAACAGATCATGCAACACAAGACCATGATATTTTTATAGTGGTTTGGCCCAAAAATGACACCTACTCCACTCTCTAAGATAGCCTCTCTTGCTATATAAGTTCAACTAAACACTTGTTGGCTTTTACAAGCTCACCAATGAACTTGTACAATTGTTGGTTTTCAAAGCACACCAATGAACTTATACAAATACCCAACAAGTCTCTCTACTTCCTATTATCAACCATACAATCAGCAAACCCCATGCTTGTTGTCCTAAATAATAACATAAATTGTACAAAAGTATGCCTCTTACATAGCTGAATGTATGATAGTTTTATATGAAGGAAATAAATTTAATAGTTAAATCCTAGGATTTCAGACTCTAGAAAGTTGTTGCAAAAGTTATGCTTTGAATGTAGCTTGGAATGTAGCACAATGGAGTTGAATGCTTTGGAAGAAAACTTTAATCATTGTGAGTAAATACTCTTTGTTTGGTTCACTGTCTCTTTTTGTTTCCTCTGGAATGTCACTATTTGCATCTTCTTATACTAGCATCCAAATCTTCCCATTATGGTTGGTGGAGAGCATTGAATGTGAGGGAACATTCAAATTCTAACCATTGAATCACTCTCCCAGCTTTGGATTGTCTAAAATAAACACTTCAACATGCCTGGAATTAGAGAGAATGCTTTGCAAAAAATTTGCATTGTTGGAGTCATTCATAGTTTCGGACAATCTGAAATGGCCAACTTTGGATAGTCTAAAATAACATAGCTCATGCTTCTAGCTTCATCTGAAATACTATAGTACATCTAAAGTAAAATTTTCACAAAATGTGAAATGGCATGAAATACATAGCCATGTGAATCTAAACTTTAGTGTTTCTGATTTGCTTGGCAACATCTAAAATTTAATCCTAGCACATATGAAGCTTGCATTCACAGTGTTTGAAGCTTGAGACTTGGTTTTTTTTTTGACTCTTGCAACTTTGGACTTTAGAGACTCATTCTAAGCAGATTTTGACACGTCTAAAATACTAACTTCAGAATATCCAAAAAGACATTAACTCTTTAACATCTAGACTTTAGATTATGGCATGTCCAAACCTGACTTCGCAACATCCAAAATGGTTTTGCAGTGTCTGAAGCATCATGTTATCCATCTGAAGCATGATCTAAAGCTTTCATTGCATCCAAAATTAGGCATTAATTTCTGTTTACTACAACAATGTACTACAACACATCTGACGCACATCAAAAGCTTGCCTTTGAAATTTGTTTGATGCCAAACATATTCTTCAACTATAGATTTGGCCTTGAAAGCTTGGATCACATGTCTGAAACATTTTTGACATTGTTTCAACATTGATCTTATGTCTACAGCTTTCATCTTCAGACACATTGAACTTCTTGAATTTGTTGCTCATGATTTTAGATGTGTCCCATTGCATCTGAAATTCTCTTCTAAGTTCAAGGTCATTAGACCTTTAAGCATTCATGTTTTCTTCCTATATTTGGTGGATCTTGTATCTAATATGATATTGTGTGCACTATCAACTTAATTGACGTTATTTCCCTAATATATTTTATATACTTATTATTGCACACTTAGGAAAACAACAGTGAATACCGTCACAACTCACTCACATGTTTTTGCTCATCATCAAAACTCAATAGGCTAAACACATTCATCATTAAAATCAAGCTAAGTAAAGGAGGTTTGGATCTATAGAAAAAACTTATCGAGTAGGAAGGATTTAAAAATTTGAAAATGATAGGGTGAAATTAACTACAAGTGGAATTTTATGTTGAATATAAATATAAGCAAATTGCATCGAATTGTATCTTTTATATTGGAGCAAGACAAATTATGGGTAGTTTTATTTTTGTAATGTTGTAAAATGGTTTGGAGAAGTGGAAAATTTTTTCTTCTCCCAAAATGTGAAAAGTCAATGTTAGCTACACCATCAAGCATTTTGAATGAGATAGACGAATGGCTTCCATTTATTGAAGTAGTGCATTATGGTGAGTAAAATCCATTTATGCTCTTCATAAGTGGGTCCAAACAAAGCCATCCTCTCATAACCCCTCTTCCTTTTGAAAACCCTAGGATAAACATGAGTGGTCCTCCATTTCAACCCTAGAATCTCTAACTGAATACCTAATTGAAATATCAACATATAGCTCTCCTAGTGAACATTAACAAAGGCTTATTTCATATGCAAAGGCCCACTAGATCTTTTAGAATACAAGAAACAAAAATCCAATAATACATTATTTAACACCACTTTTTTATTTAGTACACTAGTGATTATAGATAAAACTTTTCAGTAGGCCCAAAATTGGCAAAATTTGAGAGCTTATATCCATTATTCAAATTTTTTTCATTACTTATGGGATCTACTTGGGATATAATCATGCATCCATACCTTTGACAGCCTTCATAATATATTAGTTCATGATTTCACAAAGTTTTTTGATATTCTAATATATACATAGATTGATATGCATAATTTTTTATGTTAATATTTTTATATATTTTCAAATGGTATGGCCGACATAGGACTCTTATCAAAAGGTGGTACTATAAAGTATGTTGATTGAATTGAATTTTATTTAATCATCTTTGATTGACTTAAAAATAGAGAGGTTTCTTTAAACTATTTCACATGTGCGTGTATGAGGAGTGGTAGGGTTCCAACTCGGGTCATTTAAGATTGGGTTGCAGTCAACCCTAACCCTAACCCAACCCTAATTTTTAAACCTCAACCCTAACCCAAATTCAGTAGGTTTGGTTCAGGTTGAATTCGGGTTATGGGAAGTGAAGAAGTGAAAAAGTGACGTCTGATTAGAGTATATTTATACGTAAAGGAGTTCATATCATTGGCAAATCAAGCAACATTACAAGAAAACACAAATATTACCCAACAATTCACAATCCAACAACATCCTAAGAGTTGCATAAGAAAAATATGAAAACCATACATTATTCAAAGGTATATAATCATCTAGAAGGAGAAAAAATTGCATAATTAGATAAAATCTCAATGAACTAATGACTCCAATGGAACTAGATACTAAGTTTCTTCCAAATATTCAATTGAGAGTTGCTACCAAATGAATTCCACTTTCAACTAGCTGCAAATTTGCAATGGGATATCATGACAAGAAACAGTCATCTGTATACAAAATTGATGACTAGGGTTTCAAGCCACATACAAAATTGACAACTAGGGTGCTAAAGATTCAATTGACAACCAAGCCATTGATGGAAACATGGCATCTACTCTACCTAATAGATTAGAGAGTCAATATTAAGCTTTTCTACATATGCTTTGGAAGGTTAAAATTAATAATACATAGAAAGTAATGTAAGATATTGCCTCTCAATGTCATCGACTATTGGAATTGAGCCATGATTTCACTTGTAGAACATGTCCACAGGCACAAGATTTATCTAACTTTCTATGGATGATGCAAACTCACCTATTGTGTAGGCATTAGATTTATAAAGTTCATGCCACACTTTCAAGTTACATACCTTTTCATTGCAATAGTCAGAGGACTACAAAGCATGCATCTAGCAGACCAATGGGGCCATCCATGTGCCATGCATGTAAAACTTGCTCACATGAAGACACTAACAAATGAAATAATTAGAACTGCTACAATGTAGTAGGAAACAACATCATGCATCATTTTCAAGTCACAAACAGATACTTGAATAGGTGACATAAAATGTGAACAAGCATCATACTTAGCTTTACCTTTCATTTTATTATATTTTGGTTAAAGCAAAGCTCCAATAGAAAATTCACCAAATACTTGGATAGGTGACAAAATGTTAACAATCAAAACAAGCTAGCTAGCCATGTCTGTAATGATTCCTTATAGTCAAGTATTTAGACAACAACAGGTTATCACATATGTACCTTTTTGCACAACATCTTTGCAATTTCAAATCCCATGGGAAACTCAATGTTCAATCCAATTATCTTTATGACATTCAGACAGGCATCAAATAAAATTACCTTCTCATATCTCTTATTTGCCAGCTTTAAACAATACATTTCCTTCTTCCTTCTCCTTGCCAGTAGCTTCAATTTTCTTAGTGTTGTTCATATCCCAAGACTCCTTATCCTGCAAGGTGGCAGCAACATAGATATTTGCAAAACATAAATCAACCATTCATAATTATAATAAGAAAAGAACAATAAGATGTAAACTGTAATAACCAGATGCACTTACTTTCACAAAAGAGACAACTTTGCATAATATACAACCAATTCCTATTGTGATTCAGAGTTAGAGAAAGCATATTTCGGTGCAATTGTCACTAATGCAACCTCCCCATTCTTCGTTATCATCACAACCCTATCAAGGCCTTTAATGACTTGCTTTGTATAAAGGTAAGGAAGTTTTTTAGCAACATATAACAAGTGAATTCTAACATAAAATTCTATAACACATTGACCAATAGGTTCCTAATTTTTGTTGTCAATCAATGAAAAGGAAATGTTTCCAAGCCATAGCATAACAACAGGCATCACAAATGCATTTGCTAAAACATATAAAGTATCACAAACACTACTGTAAATTCCAATTGAACCATTTGAATAAGCCTTTTCTATGCCTTTTGTGAATCTACATGATTTGATTCTAAAGGTTACTTAATAAGAAATTTAGAAAGTCAAACTCCCTTGGCTAAGCTTCAAGTTGACAAGTTTTAGAATAATTCCTTAAAGAAAATTCATTATAAGCACTATTGGGACAATTGAAGTCATGACCCTTACCATGGATAAAGTTAAGTGCAACCTTTAAAACAAAAACAACAACCCTCAAGTTCTTCTACAAAACAAAAGCATAAGAAAATCAACTACATTCCTCTTGAATATCCCATATCTTTTGGCTATTTGATCAAAATGATTGGCCGAATCAAGCAAAACTTAAGACATTGAAACTAGTAAAAGGAATTTAGATTTAATATAGAAAAAATATTCATAATAGGAGTAGGGGATGGGAGTAGCAATAGTAAGGGTTGATCATTGGTAGTAATGGCAACACTAGGGATGGCAGATGGCTTGGAAGAAATGAACGGATGGGCAACAACATTATGATAACAACTAAAAATTTCAAAGGAGTGGGGTTAGGTTGCTGAAAAATGGGTTTTGCTGCTCAGCACTTACCAAATGGGAAGGAGATGCTGATTGTCGAGAGGGACAAGGTTGGGTTTCTCTGAAATGGAAGGAGATGGAGGAGATAGTTGGGTTTTGCTAGATGGAAGGCTAAATGGGTTTCACGGATGGCTTTTGTCAAGAGATTTTACCAAACGATAATGGAAATGAGGCAAAGGACTAGAGGTAGTTAGAAGGGATGGGGGAGCAATAACAGCGAATGCTAAATGGTGCACTTGCACTCCGGCGGGGAATGCGTCAAGCTAGGGGAATGGGGGATGCATTGTGGGTAATGTGGGGATAAGAGGATAAGATGTTAGGATTTTTATATATATAATTTAACTTCTCTGAGTCAGTCTCTCTTATTGGACCCAAGTTCCACTAACACCTTGATCAATACATTGATCCAATACACTTTGGTTTCTAAGCACACCGACAATTCATTCACTCACAGTAAGTCTTTCTTACTTGCTAAAAATAACATCAATAGACACTACCACACTACAAGCCCCTTGCTTGTAGAAATATAAAATAGTGATATATTGTACAAAAATAAGTGCCTCTTACTTAGCTAGTTTGTACAAAATTTAAGACAAAATGATGAATAATATAAAACTTAAAATCATAGATTTCAAACGCATTAAATGTGTTGAGGAAGAAGCTTTAAATGCATTTTTTAGAGTTCAACACAATTGGAGTTGAATCTTTGAAAGACAACTTGAATGCTTTGTAAATGTTCATTTTTAATTTGCTCAACTAACTCTTCTAGTAGCTTTTAGCCATTAATGATTAGTTTTGGCAATTTTTCAATTATTTTAGTTGCATTTTATTCACTCAATGTAATCTACCTAATAATCATGCTTCAAATCATCTGAAGTTTGGGGGCCTTGTCAGCTAGTGTTCCCACATTAAATTTTAGAGCTTCTAAAACACTATTTCAGAACTTTTGAACTTTGACTTGGTATGAACTTCAATACAATGATGCACTTCAGATCATCTGAAGTTAGTCTCTCAAGTTCTAAAGTTTTTTCTGGCAACTGACATTTCCAACAGTTATATTTTGTCTTCTAAAGCTTTTCTTCATCATTTGAAGCATCCTTTGAAGAGGCTTCCTTACTTCTGAATAAACTTTGATTATTCCTTTTGACCTCTAAAGCATGTATATCTTCCTCTAGAGTTATTCTAAAGCTTTCAAACCTTCTAATGGCTTCAACATCTTCTGAACTTAATGTGGTGGGTTTCAACTTGATGTGATCTTATTTATGTTTTCCATCACTCTGAAGTTGCTTCCTAGATGTAATTTACTTCAATTATTAATTTATTTTTGCATCACTTTGGGATATAACTTGTTGGTACCTTAAATTTTCACTTACACGTTTGCTCATCATCAAAACTTAGCTCTTAATCACATTCCTCATCAAAATCAAGCTAATTAAAGAGGGTTAGACTTAACATTCTCCCCCTCTTTAATGATGACAAAACATTTGAGTGATATATCTTTCCAAAAACTAAAATTTTGAGACTAAAGGAAATGTACCTTTGAAACTGGATAGCTCCCCCTGATTGGGTGCTAATAGCTCTACTTGAATAAGTGCATTTACTTAGTACTAAGTGAGTAAAATGCTTTGATGCACTTGTTTAATTCTAAGTTTATGTGATGTTATCATTTTTTTTTATTTCTCTCGTATTACTATTATTTCTCCCTTATCATTGATTGTCATAGTGTTGTGTATTTTTTCTTCTTTCTCCCCCTCTTTTTCATAATCAACAAAAGCACAAGGTAAAAGAAATGAAATGCATGGGAAAAGAATATTAATTAAATTTTATTGACTATAAGACATTTACAAAGAATTGTGTACTTCAAACAATGATTTATTTTCAACAGAACATAAAACAATGATCAGCAGCTTATTGTTTCTTGGTTTGAGCCCTCTTAGTGTAGCTAAGTGGAAAATGTGTTGGGTTGCTTGTTGGTTGAGTATATTGAGGAGAAGGTTGAGAGGTTGGTTGGGGTCTGGCTTTTGGAATCTGAGGTTTCTTGGATATAATAATTTTGTGGGAAGGTTGAGAAGGTGAGCTGAGTAGGTTAGAGGAGTGTGAAAGTGTAATGGCTATGGGGGGTTCTCTCTCTAGAAATGGTCTAGATACTGCTACATATGCTGGTTCTAAGAGTTGTGGGAATAGAAGTGGCAAAGATACTAGGTTAGTTTGATAATTGTCAGTGCATCTACCTTGGAATTCTGCATAAGACACGGTTATTGGTTCTGAACTTGGAGGGATGGGCTTAGTGCATGGTCTAGGAGGAAGTTTGGATTTTGGTTTGGGTGGGGCTTGGGATCAAGTAGTTTTGGGTTTTGGTGTGGATTTAAGTTTGGGTATGACTTTTGGTTTGGTTTTTGCTAGAGGCTGAGGTTGGGAGATAGGTTCTTTGTCTACCTCTAGTTCAGAGAACTTGTTCTAAACCTAGATAAAGTGGGAGTGGTTTGTGTTGAGAAGTCCAGGGAAGGGAGAAGGAAGGATGTTAGAAATGACATGAAGGTTAGCTTGATGGAAGTAAGTGAATTCTTCTTCCTCAGTGATATAGATGAACTGGCGAGGCCCTTAGGGTCAAGGAAGGTTAGTCAGAGGGGGAATGGATGGAGGGAATGGTTTAAGGAGGTTTCATGAATATTCATGTAAAATCATCTTTAGATGAGGGAGTGATTGAGGAGAGTAGGTGCTAGAAGTAAGAGAAGGATAACGTAGAAGTAAAATTCTTAATAGATATTGAAAGATAGAGAGTTATGGAAAGGGCAACTCTTGTGGAGAGATGATGAGGTTTTGGGAAACAAATAGGTCAGAGATGACTATGTTGATCATTGATCATAACTCCCATGGTGTTGAAAATGTTGGAAAATTCTTTTATTTTAATTATAGTGATGGTTTGAGGTGAAGAAAAATTAATTTTTGAAATAAAATAGTGCAAGTTATATGAAGTGCATGTGACTTGAATGTAACTATGCTATTAAACGTATATTTGAATGGTTATATGGCTTAATTCTTAGTTATTTGAGAAAAATTTATTACATATTTTATGTCATTAGTATGTGGGAAAATCATGGTAAAAGGATGCTACAAGGGATGGTTGATAGAAGACTTGGAAGGAAGCAAAGGAAATAGGGATAGCGGGCTAGGCGTTGGGGCACACAACCTATGGAATGGCCAAACAGGGGATTGGGTGCTGGGGTGCCCTAATTTGGTGTCAGGGTGCTGGCAAGGCGGTTATGAATAGTAATGGGTGGTCTATTTATATGCCCCAGTCCCTTTTCTTCCTCATTTTGCCATCTCCTTCCCATGCCCTAGCCCCATGCTTTCCATCCCTACTTCATGACATTTTTGCTAGGAAATAACATTATGTCGGTGTACAAACATCCATCTAAGCATCTATGCTTGATCTTCAACTATTTGGATGGTAGAGAAAGGAGAGAAAATCATCTTTTCTATAATACATAATGAATTCTTGAAGATTAGGGGCTGACTTCTTATGCTAGGGAGGAAACAACATTCAAAACTGATGTAAATCTCTTTTCTCCAATTGATTTCATGATTTTATTTTGTTAGGGTTTCTATATTTTGTGAATAGTGATTTTGGGGGAAATGAGAGAAATTGCAGTTAGATTCATCAGGGAAAATGATTGGAATGACAATTGAAATGTTTTGAAAATGATTTGACCTAAGAAAAATAGTGAAGGTTCAGCAACATTGTTGGAATGGCAGGTTGGATTGTTCATGAATAGTGACATGGATTCCAATTTGATTAATTTTTTGGTTTAATTGATTCATCTAGAAAGTTTTTGTGATGCTATTTTGTTAAATATTGGATTTGTGTAGTTGAGAATGTATAAAAATGTAATATGTGGTGTTAAAATTATTAATATACTCGAGGCACATTAGATGTTCGATGAAATGTCAACGAGCAGTGAATTGAGTGAGTTAATGGCTTAATTAGCTTACTTTTATAGTTAATTAAATAATTATTGTGTTATATGATGGGTGTGTGTGGCTGGAAATGGAATTCCTTTTGATACTTTGCTGAGACACTATAATTTAAAGAATATAAATGAAATGTTTGAGAAAATGCCTCAATGAAAAGTAAATTATGTAACAAGGATTTGAGTGCACCCAAAAGACCCTAATGAGGTGTAATTAACTATTAAAGAAGTTGTGTTGATCTTAAAGGTATTGACCATAAAAACTAGATATAAATTGAAATTGTTATGGATGTAAGACCCATGGGGCAATGATGTGAGGACTGAATTGAAGGCTTATGAAAGTATTCTTCCTTAAGGTAAGTAGGCTCCTTTTTTATTCACATACGAATGCATGGATTGTTGGGATGATGAGTATCCATGATTATGGGCACTATGGTTTCAATGATGCTTTTTATATTTTATGGATGTATGGAGTGTTGGGAATAATAAGTATCCCATGATTTACATTGAATGTGTTGTTATATCGTATGTATGTGTAGATTCAGAGGGATATTTGAATGAAATAGGGATAGAGACTATCTTGTCATTGTATATGAATTGGCATTGATGATAATATGTAAAGTTGAATGGATGAGGATAGCAAATATCCCATTATGTTGTATTATTTGATGTTATTATGTCATAAATGTATGGATTGATGACTAATGGGGATAAGGAATATCCCATGATTCTTCTTTCTGTTGTGTGTGTGCAAATGTATCCCAAAATTCTTTATCAGATAATTGAAGGAATGTATGCATTGATGGAATGGGAGGCATTCCATGAATTTGTATATAGACATGATCAAGAAATTGCTTTTGATATAATTCTTGTATATTTATACAATGAGATGCCTTGGATTTCCTTGTGCTGTGAATATGATGTTATGGATTGGAATATGTTATTCAATTAAATTGTCGATTATTGTTTTCTATTCAGACTACTTACTGAGTTTGCTCGGACTCATTGGTGGTGCTGTCGTGGGCACCCAAATTTAGAACCTTTCTCCAATCTAATTTTCTGTAGTAGTGTGAGTAAGGGTCGATCCCACGAGGAGTAATTAGTATGTTTTTGTGCAATGT
>JAYJMB010038249.1:0-33353 GCA_036873735.1 Pouteria campechiana | reverse complement strand
GCTCCCAGATGGTAGATAGTAAAGTCAATCCTTAGCTAGATCTTTCAAAGAGAATGGAAAGGCTCTTAGTTTGATTTTCTCTTCAGTCACCCCTGTCGGTTTCATACTTGTGCACACCATGTAAAATTTCTTTAGATGCTTGTGAGGATCTTCACCTACAAGACCATGAAAAGTGGGTAAGAGATAAATTAGTTTAGATTTTAATTCAAAATTAATTGTAGCATCTAAAGTAGGAAAAGTTATGCATAAGGGTTGTTGATCCAAATCGAGTGTGGCAAGCTCTTTCAAAGTTTGAGTTCTAGCCATGATTTCTTCCTTTTTTGAATTTGTCTGAGCTTCACTTCTTAACCTATGCAAATTTCTTTCAATTTCTAGTTCATACTGCATATTTCCTTGATTAGAAGATCGAGTTACAGTCATAAACAATCAAGAAAAATCTAATAAACCCTAAAAAGAAATAAAAATAAGAATAAATAGGAAAAATCACAAAAGCACAAAAATTAACTAGAATGCCTCCTTGGCAACGATGCCAAAAATTTGGTGTGCTATCATAGGTAACCAAATTTAGAACCTTACTCAAATAAATTACCTGTATAGTGTGAATAAGAGTCCATCTCATGAGGAGTATCTAGCTTAATTTTATACAAAGTGAACAAGAAAGGGGGGTGGGTGGGTTAATGTAATGAAGAAAGTGTTATAAAAGAAATCTATTAGAGAAGAAAACCTTGGTTCAAGTTAACATCCACCATCAGAATCTCATAACTGATCACTGATATAATCATAAATCAATTCATACTTTAAAAAAGTGGGAATAATGTTGGGCACCATTGGTGCCACCTTGCTATCTCCAATGGGGTGGTGGTGTGAAGTGGGTTGGCACCGGCGACGCCAAATGGATGCCGACAGTGCCACCTCACTGCCTCCACTGCTTTTTGCTTCTCCTCAGCATGTCATCTGGCATACAATCTGTACTGTAACAGCTCTGCCCTCGCACCCCTGGGGAGATCAGTGGTGGGCTACAAGATTGGGCCTAGTGGCCCAATCTCTCCGCTACCACCACAGATCTCCACAAAAAATCCATGCTTGTCACACCACGAGATCTTCGAACCGACCAAAACACAATTCGTGTCATCATCTGAAGTTGTCCAAAATCCCTCAATTGACTTCTTTTTACACTTAACTACTCTAATTGTCTCCTAAATATAAGAATAATGAGTATATTTAGAAATCAAATAGGTGTAAAAGATTAAATATTAAGGGAATAAAATATGATATTTTCCATTCTCATCAGGGAACCAAGGAGGCGAGGATGAATGGTGAAAGTAGAGATGGGTTGCAAGGGTCAAACCATGATGGCAGGGAACCAGGGAGGGCCAAATGAATGGCAAGAGCAGGGATGGGTTGCAGGGGTTGAATGGTGATGGCTGGGAACTAGGGAGGGCCGAATGAATAGCGAGAGTAGGGATGGGTTACAGCCTTGCAGTGGAGGCACAAGTAGTTGGGATCGAGAAGGAAGATGGCTTGCAAGTTGTAATGGCCTAACAACTGAACGGTGATGGGCAAGGACGAACGGGACAGTGGCTTTCAGGGTAGGACGTGGGAGTTGAGACTTGGTCAATTCAGCGCAAATAGAATTAAGGTAGGGCAAGGCAAGGAAGTGCAAGGGGAGAAGGCTATCTCATTATATATATATATATATATTTATATCAAATCAGGTCGGGCCAAATTGGGTTGCTCGACCCCTCAACCCAAACTAACCCTATTTGGCAAATTGAGTCAGGTTCAACCCGATTTCAGAAATATTCAAATCAAAAAATCAGGTTGGGTCATGCGAGTTTGGGTTCAACCCGACCCAATTTACACCCCTAGTTGTATTTGCCGCTGCTACTGTTGTTTCTGCTTGGACTTCTTCTCTTGTTGTTGTTTCTCTCATTACAGAAGTAACTTCTACTTCTTCTTCTTCCCTTATTTCTTCATTTCTTACAAAAGGAGAAGGTTCTTCAGTTTTGTCTATTTCTTCTTCTCTAATAAAAGGGTTAGTTGCTTCTTCATTTTCCCTGATTAATTTTTCATTTCTTGTTGCCATTTCTTCTTCAATTCTTACTCTCTTGGATGGCTTGGTCCTTTTGAGATCTATTTTCTTCAGGTTTGCTTCACCTATTTCATCTAACTTATTAGCTTCTTCTCCTTCTTCATTTAACAAATCTATCCTTGCTCTCATTAGGAATTTTGACGGCATAAGGAAGAGGGAATCTCTTATTTGACTTGACCTAGTATAAATGTTTAGAAATTGTTTTGGCCAAGTCCACTTTTCTTCCATTTTTCAATGCCCATAAGATTTTGGCGTCCTTCTCAAAAATGTTATCTTTGCTACCTCTTTTTGGATGAATGTTTTAATAACCAAGAAGTGATCCAATCTTGGATTTATATCTAGATAACTAAGATGTAGACTACTTACGTCACTATCAATCTTTATTCCACCTAAGTCTGAAAATAATTTTGCTCTAGATGTAGGCAATTCTAGTTCTTGTCTTTCAACTATGGCGAGGTTTAATGTCACGCCCCGCCCCTGGGCCTATGCAATTTCCCATTATCTTATAATTTTCTTATTTTTAAGGAAAATTTCTATAAAAAATCTGCTAGAATCTGCCCTAAAATATGAGAATCTAAACCTAGCATACATTGATCATATATAATGAAATCCAATAATTATAATTTTTGAATACAAATCGTAATACACACCTATACCCATAGTTATCCACCTAAGACCGGAACTGATCATAATGACAATTCACCTCACAAGGATCATACAGATCTATTTATACATATATAATTAAATTACTATGACATGCCAATACATTTTATCATAGATCATTTGAAATCATCTAAATATACTTATGTAAATACATAATGGGTTTAAAACCTCAATCCATCGTACCATAATACCACAAGAAGGATAATCTTCAAATCTTACTCATAAACCCAAGCCCATAGTTAGGATTCTTTACCTGACATATCAACTAAAAAAATAAAATAAGAAGGCACGGGTTTGGGAAAACTTAGTAAGTAGGTTTAATAGAAGATAATAGTAAAGTAATAGCAACATGTTCTAGATCAGAACACAACTAAGTACATCATAATGCAATCACAAAATAGACTCATGAGCTCATGATGCTAATTTACATCCTACATCACTTTGTCACATTCCATATTACCTTTCCAACTTATTCACTACAACCTTTCATATCATGTTAAATCCATATAGGCACTTAATCTCATAAATGTGCCATTTTGGCACAACCAATACTGTACTATGCCGTTTGGGCATAAGAGAAACCATGCAATCCACTATGGAATATTTTATATCCCAAAAACATAAACCCTTACATATATATCACATAATCAAACATATTTATAGCCAACTAATGGGATATCTACTATCCCCACCCATTCATACATGCTCGTACAAGGCATGGGATATTCATATCTCCATTCAGTAATATATTTAACTGGAAAAAGGAGACTACTTACTTGTGTGAAGTCATGAAGGAGCATGGTGTAATGCTTCCATTTCCACAGCTTTAGCTTTTATTCCATATCCAATTGATCCTATGCATAACACACGGTCACAATTGAAATCACACATAATTCAAATTTATCATTAGTTCATTATACATCTCCACCACTCATTTTAGTTGAGATTCAACACCCATTCTCATTTGAGATTCTAAGTTTTCACCGAAACTACTCTTTCAAGGCTTTCATAATTAAACATATCAGGTCTAGAATTCTTAATCCTCATTTAATAATTATATCCTAAAATAGACTCATCCCTCAACCAAATTCATTAGGATTTCAGGGAATCCAATTCTATATATAGAAGGTATTTCTTATTGAGGCATTTCATCAAACATGCGAGAGAATCACTATTTAAATTATGATTTCTCTACAAGGTATCTCAATTATACACATTTCCAATGACATGTAGTAACATTTAATAATAAATCAACTTCAATAACAATGAGTTAATTTCTAGAACAAGCTAATTAAATTCTAAACTTTATTAAACTGTTGCAGCCATACATAATACACATCATTTATCATTTATCATTTAATTATGGTATCATGTGTACATGTGTAATTTGTCTAGCATATTCTTGATTAATTAAGAGAGATTATCCTAACTATTTCATGAGTTTTGGTTACTACTTTGCTCGAGGATGATCACAAGCTAAGTTTGGGGATATTTGATAAGCTCATAATTTATCATATTTTAATACATAAATTTACATATTTAGATCCTCAATTTAGATGATTTCATTGGTTTATATCTACATTGAATCAAATATTGCACTCAATGGATTTAATTTGTGTTTCTAGTAAATTGGTGGAATTTAGGTCAATTTTGGTAAAAATATGCTATTTTTGGCAAAGTAATTTTCATGAGGACATGTACCATTGTGGGAGCATCAATCCTAGTCATTAATTAGGCATTAATCATTATTATCATAAAGTGGGATTATGTAGCTAATTATGAAGTGGACAACTAGTAGACAGATTGCAAGATGCGTGGTTGAGATCAATTGCTTGAAGATAAAGTCATTACTTTGATTGTAATTAAATTAGAACTTCCACACATTATTTTCAAAGTATTTTTGGAATTTTTAATGTGAATTATATGCAAATAAAATGGTGGGATGTTTTTCCAGCAATTTAATTGAAGAAGGACTTCTATTTTTGGATGCTTCAATCACGAGAAAAATTGCAATTTTTCAATGGCCGTTCAAGTTAGATTTTAGTGCATATATAGGCTGATTTGGATAAAATATTCAATATATAAGTTGCATATCTTGAATTATTTGACCAACAGATCAATAATCACATAATTTGAAGTTAGTATGAGGAAGTTATGGCCAAAATACGATAGTTGTCTTTAGAGATTTTTTGAACATGATGTGTGTTAATAAGTGTTACTTTAAGAAAGTTTTTGGCACATATGAAGGATGATTTAGAGAATGTGTTCAAAATAAAAGATATAAATATTCATATTATCTTTCTAATGAATCAAGAATCACGTGATTTAAACATCATATGAGAACTTTATGATGAAAATATCAAAACTGTTCCTGATGGATATACTTTATGTGCAAAAACATGATATTTTTAGCAACTGTGTATTTTATTGCAAACTAACTTGAGGAATTCATATGGAGGTGCAAGATAATCCTAAATTTGGTTACTTTAAGGGTGTTTAACAAAGAAATAAGAGACTTGGAGAGGAGAAAGTGGTGGCACACAAAGTTGGATGTGAGAAGTTCTCCAAAAAAGCAAGAGAAGGATTTTTAAGTTCTGCAATCATGTATATTTTAAAGAGTTTTCTTTTAGTTTTTATCATGAACTGATTTTATTTTTCTAGGGAAAAGATGTAGCCCTCCTTTATATTTATTGTTTACATAGATTGTTGGTTTATTAATTCAATATCATCCTGTTTCATTCATTACATTTAATGTAATCATTTGATTTATTTAGTTGTCTGATCACCAATTATGTGAATTAGCTTGATAATTTTTGAGTACATGGTTAAGGTAGATGCCATATGCTAAACCATGTACTATAATCTTTTGAATGGATGAGTAGATGGTTAAAGTAGACATCATATGCTAAACTATTCTACATAGTTCATTAAGGTTCTTCTGATCTTCATGAATTTTCAATATCAATTACACTATACACCATAAGTAATTGGAATGGGAGAAAATATTTGATTTAAACCCAGACACCTAATGGTAATATTCATATAGTGGATAGAATGAACCCAAGATGGTGAGTTGATACCAATATTTCAACAATACTGAATATCATTGAGTGACGAAGTTAGATTCCTAGACTCTTGCAATCTGTGAAATCTCATCAACTCACAACTATTTCTATTCTGATACTGAATCTTGCAGTTTTATTTATTTAACATCACTTCATCTTTTGAGTTAGATTAGTTTAGTAATTAGACATATAATTTGACAGTTCTCTATGAGATCGACCCTTGCTAAGAACACTATACTACTATACACTTGTGCATTGTGAGGAATTATAATTTGACCATCACCAATTATAATCTCTTACTTTGTGAATCCTTTTTCCTTTCTTTGTTAGCTAAACCAAAGGCCCTACTATGTATGAAATGAACAAAGCTTTGATATAGTTATCGTAAGGAGTGATCATGGTGGAGAGTTTGAAAATGATAAGCTCATAGCCTTCTGTGAAAACAAAGATATCTTTCAAACCTTCTCTACACCAAGAACAACCCAGAATAATGGAGTGGCCTAAAGGAAGAATAGATCTTTGCAAGAGTTGGCAAGGCCATGTTGAGTGAATACAATCTGCCATAATATTTTGGGTTGAAGCTATGAATACTGCATGCTATATTATTAATAGAATTCATACTAGGCCATTACTCAACAAGACTCTATTTGAATTATATTATGTCAAGAAGCCTAACATATCATATTTTCACACCTTTAGCTGTAAGTATTTCATTCTTAACAATAGTAAAGGAAACCTTGGGAAGTTTGATAGTAGATATGATGAAGGTATTTTTCTTAGCTATTCCATTGTTAGCAAGGCATTTAGAGTCTACAACCTAAGTAGTAGATCTACTGAAGAGTTTATTCATATCAAATTTGATGAAACTTATAAATATTCAAAAAGAATAAGTAATTTTGATGATGAAATAGATAGACACACAACAAACTTGGAGAAGATGAATGCACAAGACATAAAAAAAGAAGCTCCACAAACAAAAACAGCAAGGGATGATGCAGAAAGACAGTTTGAACCATCCACAATTGAGGTAAATAAGAAAGGTAACTCTTCTCTTCCCAAAGATTGGAGCTTCATGCATGCTCATATAGAAAACCAGATAATTGTTGATGTGTACGATAGAGTTAGGACCAGACCATCAAATTGTTATAGGAACTAAATGGGTCTTTAGGAACAAACCTGATGAATCTGGATTGGTAATGAGGAATAGGGCAAGATTAGTAGCAAAGGGGTATTGTTAAGAAGAATGGATAGATTTTGAGGAGTCTTATACCCTTGTTGCTTTGATAGAAGCCATTCAAATGCTGTTAGCATTTGCATCTTATATGAATTTCAAGCTTTACCAAATAAATGTCAAATCTACATTCTTGCATGGTTTCATTAATGAAGAGATTTATGTGAAACAATCCCTTGAGTTGAAGACCCATATGATCCTAACCATGTCTTCAAACTCAAGAAAGCCCTCTATGGATTAAAATAGGCTCCTAGAGCTTTGTCTGAGAGACTAAAAAGATTTTCAATTAAGAAAGGATTCTCAAGGGGTAAGGAAGACATCACCCTCTTCATTAAGCATACTATGAATAATAGTGCTACTAATGAAAATATTTGCTGAGAGTTTTATAAGACAATATAAGGACAATTTGAGATGAGCTTGATAGGGTAGCTGAACTTCTTTTTGGGGCTGCAAGTGAAGTAATTGAAAGAAGGAATCTTCATCCACCAATCCAAGTATATAAAAGAGTTGCTAAAAAAGTTCAACCTTGAATATGTAAGAAGATTTGGAATTTCCACAAGCACTTCCGGCAAAATGGATAAGGACGAGAAAGGTAAATGAGTTTGTCAAAAGTTATATAGAAGCACGATAGGATCTTTTTTATATTTGACTGCAAATAGGCTAGACATCATGCATAGTATTTGTATGTGTGCTAGATTCTAGTCAGATCCTAGAGAATCACATCTTACTACTGTCAAAAGGATCTTTAGATATCACTTAGATCATGATCAAAATCACAATGTTTGCTTAGAATATGTACTAACCAAAAATTAGTTAGCAGACATTTTTACTAAGCCACTCTCAGAGGATAGATTTTACATGATTAGAAGAGAGTTAGGTGTAATATATTCACGTGAATAATGGTCACCTCATGATCATCACATTATGCTTTCATTTACATGTTCTTAAATGTTTCAATTCTATCTGAATGCATGACAATTAGCTCACCATGTTTTAGATGTTGAATGTTGTGTTGTATATAATGAAATTAATCATTAAGATCATTACTATAATAACCTGTATCAAATTTAATGAAAGATTTTGTATTTTATGCTGATGTGGCAAGAGTAGAAATTTTAACCATTGATCGGTTGACTATAGATTTGAGATTTAAAAAATTTATTTGTTATTTAAATCTTAGCAACCCATGTAGCTAGAATGGTTAGAGACATGGTCAAAGAGAGAAGAGGTTAAGGGTTCGAAATCAGAGTGGTGTAAAATTTCATAATTTTACAATTTTATTCTCACCTTTGAAAAAGTGGGACCCACAAGAGGATAAGCCTTATCTACATCAACTAGTTGAAAATTTGTTACGTAGATAGAGTCCTAGTGGAATTACGTAACAAGAGAAAATTTCCTTTAAATAGCCATAAAGGGTTTCCTAAAAGAGAGAAGAAACCTATTACTAAGGAAAGAGAAAGAGAAGGTGGAGAAGGGAGATTTTCAATCAAGAGTTTTGTGGTTTTTCTAGAAATCTGTAAGTAGAAATATTTATTTTTGCATTAATTAGATTTAAAGAAATTAATGCAAAAAGATTTTTTTGAATGTGTCATTACTGTTTTGATTTATTAGATTTATACATGCAATTGGTTTATTTCATCAATGCATAAAGGCATGTTAATTAGAGTTTCTTTTAAATTATCATGCTAGATTTATGAAGATTAGAATGCATGATTTATATGCATTAGATTCACTAATCTCATATTTTTATCATGTTAAGAGAGATTTAAGTCTTTTAGAACTGCAATCTATCGTGGCCAACCGACCCGACCCGACCTGCTGGCCAGCCAGATGGTGTCAGCGGTGGCTTCCAGCACTGGTGGCAGCGAACGGCCGACGGCCAGTGCTGACGGCAGCGAGCACGGACGATGACCGATGTTGACAGCGATGAGGGCGGGCAATGATGGCAGGCGAACGATGGTGAGGCAGAATGGCAGATGGGTTTTTCCATCTTCTCCTTCGCCGCTAGCAATGGCGGCCACAAATCGAGGAAGAAGAAGATTAACCCGATCTTCCCCACTAGAAACATCTGATTCTTCTGAATCAGAGATCTAGAATCCAAACCCAAATTCATGCTATTGATTAGAGAGAAACCACCATGCCGACGACCGATTTGGGCCACGGGCGACGAACGACCAGATTTTCTTAAGTTGAAGATCAGAATTTCTGATCAGATTTTTGCCCAAATCAGAGGGCTAGAGTAGAAGGAAGAATGACCAGGCCGTCTGGCCTTGGCTAGTCAGTCAGATCCGGCCAGAATGCACATATCTGGCGTCCTGAATCTGGCAGCCGACGCACGTTGTCGGCAGCAAAAATGACGCCAGATGGCGACGACGGCAGGCAGCAGCGTGTCGTCAACAGACGGACCGGCGACGATGACGACGAGGTGGCTGGCAGACAGTGGTGCGCGGCGAGCGACGCAAGTGGCGGTGAGAGGCGCGTGAGGAAGAGGGGGGAAACCCTAACCCTAAAAATTTGAATGGATGGCCAAAATTAAATGTGGCATTTTGGGGTCCATAGAACTCAGATTTTAATGATCTTATAGTCATTTTCCACATTTTTGAATGTTCTGGATTCGATGAATGGATCAGATTTTTCAAAACATGACCAGATCATGAGATTTTGTGTGGACAAATTTAAAGGGCTTAGATTTCATCCCTTAGATGATTAAATTAGTCCACTCAATTTATCATGAAATATTCATAGTCCTTATTCCAATGTAATCTTTGTGATTCATGGGTTAGATGATGATTAATTAAGAGAGATTGACCCAATTTATGAGTCAGATGATGATTAATCAAGATACACCTTCAAGAATTTTTGTCCTTTCATTTTGGGACTTCCTGATCTCCATTTTGGACGATCAGATAGTCGTTTTCAAAGTTTTTGGACCTTCCGGACACATTGGATAGGTCAGATTTTATAAATTATGTCCAGATCTTAAAGTTTGATTGGATAAGAACCAAGGGTTAAGATTTTCCTTCCCTAGATGTGATGTGATGGTCCATCAAACTGGTCAGATGATTTCTAGAGTTATATACCCAATAGATGATAAAGAAAAAATGGGTTAAGAGATTAAAATAATAAGAGAAATACCAAATGTAGTACTTGTGTAGATTTTTGGTTAGCACACGTACTAAGATTGATTTCTGCTTACTGAGTTTTATACTCATTCCTTTTTATTTCCTCTTACAGATAGTCCATCCAAAGAGAAGTAAGGTTGAAATGGAAGATTACAAAGAAAGAATTTGCTTAAATCATTTCATTTTTATCATTGATGTTAATGAGACTTATTATTTTATTTAGACTTGCTTTAAAGATTTATCATGGTTGGAATGTAATAGACTGAATTAAGAATTTTATATTTTAATTCATTTTTCACTATTTGTCTACTTATGCCTTGTCGTTGTACATTTATTCATTCAAGTGTGGTAGATCTTGGGAAAACCCGCCATACTGCCAACCTGGCATTGCCATCTTGGGGTGGGTCGTCACAATTACAGTCCCAAGGCATAAGTTAAGCCTGTTTGGGAAACTTCATAGTTTAAGGTCAGGAATAGGTACTCCAATCCTAGTCAGACCTTCTGTAATCATGATTTTGGCTTAATTTCATGTTTAGATTATTTCATATGTTATTTTCGAATTTTGAAATAATGTTAGAGGTTTTCCACTTGTTAAATGTTATGTCTGAATCTTCTTTCACATTTAGATGTTCTAAAATAGTACTTCAAAATATCTGAAGCTTGGGCTCAATTTTGTTCCAACACATCCAAAAATATAACCTCTTGCTTCTAAAGGTATAACCTTAGAACATGTGTAAGACCTTATCTTTCGAAATCCTAAAACCCTTATTTTAGAACATCTAAAACCCCCTTCCATAAAACATCATTTTTGAGGTGATTCCTCTTTTTCTCATTGCAAATAAACACTACATTCGTTGGAACTCCTATCATTTCACTATTTTTAGAAAACATTCATTTCCTTTCCTCAAAGATTCTACCAAAACCTCTTTATCTTCCTCATTCAAACGCCAAACCCATGTGTTGGAATGGCGAGGATGAAGGAAGATAGCAAGTCAGTGAGATATGAATCAGGAATCAAAAGAAGAAGAGGAGGACAATCTGAAGAAATAAGCACATCAAAGAGGAGCATAATGGATAATAAAGTCATTGAGACGTCACAAATAGATGATAAGGCTTCTGAAAGGATGAAAAAAGTTCTCAGTATACCTGAAGTTGAAAATCAAAAGACCGAATGGTCATCTACAAAAGTAGTTATATTCTTTGAACAAGCAAGCATTGATGTTGGAGGAAAAGTGAATCATCCTCATGAAAATTAAGATAGCCTTGAATTCTAGTTGGCCCTCATTTTGGTGATCAAGCTGGCCTTGAGCTCAAGTTGGCCATAAACTCTAGTTGGCCCCAATATTGCTGATGATACATTTGAAGGAGGATACCAAAGACTACATGCACAATAAAAAAAATAGGAAGAAGATAATATAAGAGAAGACCACAACAGCAAAACCATCCATCCCTCCTACACCTCAACCTCCTACCCATCTTTCCCCACTCTTCATCATAGACCACCCTCTAAAGATCCTCATCTCTTCCTTTCACCTAAGCCTCTTTCCAAAACCCAATTTCCTATTGCACTTATCTTTATTCTCATTGTAATTCCTTTTGTACTGAAATGCAATTCAATGCAATGAAATATTTCTTATGTGTGTTACGCTTATAGGTTAAGTATTTTTTGCATTTTCTTGCTCATGTTCATTTCTTTTTCCCTTGAGCCTTTTTGATAATGAAAAAAAGGAGGAGAAATAGTGAATTAATAGAAATAGTTTAGTACATTCATTAAGGTGGAGTTATTAGAAAATCTTTAGACATGCACTTAGTAAGGGGGATCTATGTGTTTTCAGTAGAAGTTTTTTTTTAGTTCCCATTTTGTATTATACATGTTTTATCCTTTTGAAAGTTATTTCACTCAAATGTTGTCATCATAAAAAAGAGGGAGAATGTTGACCTAAACCTCCTTTACTTAGATTTATTTTGATGATGAATATGATTAACCATCTGAGTTCTGATGATGAGCAAAACATGTGAGTGAAGTGTTGAGGTACTAGCAGTTACATTCCCAAGTGTGCGGTAATAAGTGTATCAATCAGATTAAGGGAAGTAACTTCAAAAGTATGGATAGCACATACAAGCTCATATCAGAGACAAGATCCATAGTCAGTTAGCAAATGAAGAAAATCTTGTAAATGCTCAAAGACAAAGGCTGTAGACATAAGATCTAAGTTTGGAATGACTTTAGAAGTTGTTTCAGACATGTGATCCAAGCTTCTAAAGCCAAACTAAAGTTGAAGGATATATCCAGCATCAAACAAGAGCTTCAAAGTAACTTCAGAAGTACCTCAGAAGTGCTAAAGTACGTTGACAAAATAATCCAAGTTAGATGCCAAAGTTCAGACATTAAAATAGCTTTAGAAATGCTTTAGAAGTCTCAAAGGATAGTTTCAGAGGCGCAAAAGCATGTATGCAAGGAAATTTAGATGTGCTAAAGCATGAAGCCACAACACCAAAGATTTAACATCGTTTCACATGTTCTGAATTTTTTACTTAGAAGTGCTGAAATAAGACAAAAACCCATCTTTAAAGTCTGAAGTTATAAAAGTTCAAAATTGGATAAGTTTAGAACTTCAGATGTTACAAAGACAAGCTTCAAATGTACTAAGGTTATACTTTAGATGTTCCCAAGTTGAAATCAGAAGTGCTAAAGTTCAATGGCACTAAACCAAGTGATTTTTGTCATTTCAAAAGTGTTGAAGTCCTTACTTCAGAAGTTTTGAAGCCACGAGAAAGCCTCAATGGTTAAAATTTTGAATGTTCCCTTGCATTAAATGAACATCTTCCTCCACTGCACAAATCTCTAATTAGCATTCAAAGCACATTCATCTACAACTTTCTAAAGTTTGAAGATAATTTCTTTAATTGTCTATTCATTTATTATTTCTGCATTTAATTTTGTATATTCAGCCTAAGTAAGAGGCACATCTTTGTATAATCTTTTCTGTTATTTGGTATAGTAAGCAAGGGGCTTGCTTGTTGTATTGTTGATTATGGCAAGTGGGGAGACTTGCTGGGCAATTATAAAAGTTTCTTGGTAAGATTTTGAAAACCAACGGTAGTAAAAGTTTGTTGATAAGCTTGAGAAAATCAACAGGTGTTTAATGGAACCTGAGTGCAATAAGAAAAGCAGAATCAGAGAGTGGAGTAGCTACTAAGTTGGGCCGAACCACTATAAAAATACCACTATTAGTGTGCTATGTGATTTGCTTTCAATTCTTTTTAGCACTTTAATTTTATTTGATCATAATTTTTAAAAGCTATATTCACCCCTTAAACTACCATTTGAGCGGGACCAATAGGCCCCAGTTCATTACAGATGAAACTCTCCAATTTTAGTAGTTTTATGTTATTTATGCAAAATAACATTGGGAATCCATATGGAGGTGCAAGAAAATCTTAAATTAAGCTATTTAAAGAGGTTTTAAGTTGGAAAACACGTCAATAATTTTGGAGAAGAGAAGCTGTGCACATCCTAGGATATTTTGAGAAAGCATCAAATGGGAAAGAGTAGCTAGAGTTTTAATATTCTATTTTTTTCTATTTAGTTCATCTTTTGTATTTGGAATCAACATTTAGATTGGAATCATGATGAATTTATTAATCACTAAGTTCATTTTGATTCAATTATGATGTTCTAAATTTCTTTTCTCTAGGGTGAGATGGATCCTAGTAATGAATCTTATACTGATGTTTGACTTTTGATTTAGATTATCTTCTTTCTCATTATTCCTTCCTTTCTATGCTTAGTGCATACATGTGATTAGCTACCATGTGCATGAATTGAAAATTTTAATTTATGCTTAAGAAAGATGAATTAGGAATAGACTCTTGAATGAGAGAACATATGATAAAATGATGACTAGAGATAACAATTGTACGTGGGAGTAATGATATCACACGTGGGTGCCTAAGCTTAATGAGTTTATTGATGCTGATCTGTATGGAGACATAGTAGGTCACATCCATAGGCACGCCTACTATAGCACTTGA
The DNA here is from genome assembly GCA_036873735.1 of Pouteria campechiana. Lineage (NCBI taxonomy): Eukaryota > Viridiplantae > Streptophyta > Magnoliopsida > Ericales > Sapotaceae > Pouteria > Pouteria campechiana. The sequence goes on along the minus strand of JAYJMB010038249.1, from coordinate 19,145 downwards.
GAAAGGGTGCTAGATATTTTAGTGCATCTGATTGACAATGAAGAGAATGATAATCTAATAATTGCAACACATCAATACAAGTAGATTTGTTAAGTGAAATTGAATCCCTAGATATCTTTCCTATTGATTTTTCCTCACTTGCCTTGAGCCATTTTTCTTAGATAGTTTCACTATTCTATTTAGATTTAGTCTTTATAGCATCTTCTAAAAATCAATTGACCAAATAATACAAATCCAATATAATTTTGGTAATTAGTGTGGTAATGATGTAACTTTTCTTGGGATGATACTTGAAAAGTTCTTAATTTATCATGTTTTAATACCTAAATTAACATGTTTCAGATCCTCAATTGATGTAATTTCACTAGTTTTGACTATATATTGCACTTAATGGAGTTGGTTTTTGTTTAAAGCGTTAAAACTATTGAAGATGACAAAAGGTGTCACTTGTAGCCAATTTTTGGCATATATGGAGCCTTATTTGGAAAAAATTTTCAACATAATATTTTAGTTCTTTGAATTATCTTTCCAATGCATCAATAATCTCATGATTTCTATGTCATATAAGAAAGTTATAGTCAAAATACTGAACATTGTTTCTAGTGAAATTTTGGATAGCGAGTTGAGCACTGCAATGCCAAAAATTACAAAGGGATTACAAGGGTGATTTTGGGTAGCATGTTGGGCATTGCGACACCTAGTTTGGGTGGCACCTAGGCATCATAGCATAGGTCATTGCCGAGAAAATTTCTTATTTTAGTAATTTTATGTTGCTTGCACAAAATAAGTCTAGGAATCCATATGGAGGTGCAAACAAACACTAAATTGGATTATTTAAGAGGTTTTAAGGTGAAAAACATATCTTGCAGAGAGAGGAGAGAAAGGTGCACATCTAAGTAGTGATTTAGAGAAAGAATTCAAGGGGAAAGAGTTTGCTACAATTTTAATAATCTATTCCTTTTAATTTAGTTCATCCTTTGTATTTGGAATCAACATTTAGATTGAAATTATGATGATAATTATTAATTATTTAGTCATTGTGATGTTCTAATTTTTTTAATCTAGGATGAGATGGATCCTAGCAATGAATCTTGTATTGTTGTTTAAATTTTGATTTAGCTTATCTTCTTTCTCATTGTTTTTTCCTTTCTATGCTTAATGCATGCATGTGATTAGCTACCATATGTCTGATTTGAGATTCCTAATTCATGCTTGAGAAAGATAAATTAGGAATAGACTCATGAATGGAGGAAAATATGAAACAATGATGACTAGAGATAGCCATTGTACATGTGCAATTTGTGTGAGCATTGACATATCATACTTAGGTGCCTAAGCTTAATGAGTTTATTGATGTGGATCTGCATGGAGACATAGGAGGTCACATCCATAGGCACACCTACCATAGCACTTGAGAAAGGGTGGTAGATAATTTAGTGCATCTGATTGACAGTGAAGAGAATGATAATCTAATCAATGCAACGCATCAATACAAGTGAATTTGTTAGGTGAAGTTGAATCTTTAGATATCTTTCCCATTGATTTTTTCTCACTTGCCCTTGAGACATGTTTTCTAGATAGTTTCATTGTGTCATTTAGATTTGGTCTTTTCAGCATCTTTTGAAAATTAATTGACCAAATAATACAAATTCAACATAATTTTGGTACTTAGTATGAGAATTAAACAACTCCTCATGGGACGATACTTAATTCATTACATTTATATTACTTGTGATCATGTATACTTGCACCAGACTCAACATAGATATATATATTTCAGAAGATACTTCTAAATGGATTCAATGGATATACATTGATCATATGAATTCTAAAAATGAAAATGGATACATCTTTACTTGGGCTTGAATGAAAGTGTTTAAATTTGCTATAAATACAATTCAAGATGATTACAGTACCAAGTTATTTATTAAACCTGTTTGGGGTACTTCAAGGTTCTAGATTTTGAATAGGAATTCAATCCCTAGTCAGACCTTATGTAATTATCATTATGGCCTCATTTCTTATGATTGAAATAATTAAGATATTTTTTTTCAAATTTTAGTGAGTGTTTAGGGTTATGTTATTGGATGAGATAAAATCCATGGCAGAAAATTGCAAGAATTGAATGGCTTCAACGTCATGGAAAGTCCAAGTGTTTTTGATTTGTCAACTTTGAGAATGCAGATGATGCTGCTAAAGCTTGCTACCTGGAGCACCTTGAAGTTATCGATGCCATTTGCTGGCAAAGGCAGTTTGGATGTTTGATTTTGTCCACACCTGTCATGTGAACTTGTCTCAATCTTCACATCAGTTCCAAATTCATGGACAATCGGGTAGCTATTCCCCATCTTGCCCATCCATCGCATAGATGAGCAACTGGTAATGAAGGGCATGCTATTGGATCTTATGTGTGACAACAATGGGAAGATAAAAAAATTCATAGGTAGGGTGTCGGGCCTTCTGCTGCATGAATTAAAGGACGCAGTTGGGATAGTTTCATGTTCTAGGCAGTTGAGCACCGGTTGCTTGCGGAGATTAAAAGGGTTAAGATTTTAGAACACACAAGTTTGCCCATGCAGGTGGAGTTGTGTAGGCAGACTTGTAACCAACACAAGTAATGTTTGGATGAGTTTTATCCACCATTTATCTATTTTACCCGCACAGTTGAGACGTTTCCCAAACTGCCTAGCCAAAGTAGCTCCCATCTGCATAGTTGAATAGATGGCTATTAGTATTCTATGAACAGAACCTTTACCCGTGCAGGCAGGAACGTCCCCAGCAAACCATTATTTCCTTAAGTAAGCTGAAATTGTTGATCGAACTAATAAGCATGAGCAAACAGAATTAACGTGACTGCACCTTTGATCAAGATTATCATATTATGTTAGATGATTATTTTCTTACATATTGTTGAAGAAGCTTATTCATGCAATCCATATTTGTGGCATGGATTATTACCTGCATTGATAATCAAAAACCTATCTCTAAAATCTTGCTAAGATGTGAAAGCTGTAAGATTGAATTCTTTCTTCTACGTAGATAACATACGTTCATATGATCTGAATCATATAAGAAATGGAGTCGTTAAAGTTGCACAATACAAAATTGTCATGTTAAATAGTCACGCAGTTGGAGACAGTTTATTTGGTGGGAAAATCATTTACCCATGTAGCCAAGTTCCCTATTGCCTGCACAAATAGAATGTCATAACCATGCAATTGGAGCATTGTGACCATGTTGAACCCTGCCTACACGATTTCATGATGGACGGGCTTTATGGCTGGCAGTCAACTTTGCAGAACAACCACATGTAGAGACACTACTCTTTGGTTGCGCAAGTGAAGTGTTAAAACTGTGCAAGCAATGACCAACATGGATGATTCTTATCCCGTGTATTTCGATTTACCTACACATGTGGAAAAACAACACAGTTGAGCTCTCTACATGGGCAGACTATTTCAAAATTGCATAGATGGAATTGTGTAAGTAAAGCATATTTCTCATGCAAATGGAGACAATGTGGAACCTATTTATCCACACAACTAGAAAAATGGTGGAGCTATTAAAATCATGCAGGTTAAATTTTCCTAATCATGCAAGCAGGCACCACGCAACCAGGTTGTCCATGGAGATCATTCTGTAAGAGGGGCTCAACTACGTTGGTTTGTATTAGTCGACAGCCTGGAGCTTAGACCCATTACGGTATGATGAGCAGGTTGTGACTTACGGAGAGGTGCATATCTTTATTCGCATGAAGCAACATGAATAACACAATTGAAAGTGGCCTTACTACCTTGGTTGCGCCAGCAATTTGAAGATGTTTAATCAAAATGCATGGGTGGATTAGAGCCATCCAAGTTATGGCACATTGCTGGAGAAGTGAGTAAGCCCTTCCATAAGTGAGTTGATTGCATTTTTGCTAGAAGAAAAGTCAAATGATGTTGACACATGTCCACATCAATTGGACTTTGGAAGTTAAGACATCAATAAAGTATTGCATTGGTGGCACCTATACAAATAAACACTTAAAATGCTAGAGCATAAAAGCCCATGAGAGACACCTATCTATTAAGATCCATCATTAGAGACATGAATATAATAAATGTATTTTATTTAATTGCATGGTACCTACCTAGACATGCATGCAATTAATATAATTTGGTGGCATAAAAAAACTGCTTCAATTGACGTATTTGAGGTGATAAGTGTATATTTTCCAATCCATACATAAAAATTCATTAATCATGCAATTCAAGTCTAAGCAAAGCTTAGATTCCAAGAATGACCCCATTAGTGAAGGTAAGAATTTCCAAAATGCCCTCAATGGTGAGGGTAAGCCTCATTTCCAAGAATGCCTCCAATGGTGAAGGCAAGCCTCATTTCCAAGAATGCCTCCATTGGTGAAGGTAAGCATTCCAAAATACCCCCAATAGTGAAGGCAAGCCCCATTTCCAAGAATGCCTGCATTGATAAATGTGGGCATTTCCAATTTGTCCTCAATGGTGAAAGTAGGCTTCTTCCCATTTTGCCCTTAATGCTGAAGGTAGGCATCCCCAGAATCCCCTCAATGGTGAAGGAAGGCTTCTTCCCAATTTGCCATCAATGGTGAAGGCGAGCATCCCCAAATTGCCCTTAGTGGTGAAGACAGGATCCTTCCCAATTGTCCCTCAATGGTGAAGGAAGACATCCCCAAAATTCCCTCAATGGTGAAGCAAGGCTCCTTACCAATAGGCCCTCAATGGTGAAGCCAAGCATCCTCAGAATGCCCTTAATGGTGAAGCCAAGCATCCTTAGAATGCCCTTAATGGTGAAGGTAGGCTCCTTCCCAAATTGTCCTCAATGGTGAAGGCAGGCATTCCCAAAAATGCCCTTGCAAGTGAAGGCAAGCTCTTGCAATTTCTTAGACACTTTGATGTAATTCTATTTACTAATAATAAATAACAGGATGCTGCCAGACTAAACAATAAAAAAATACTAAAACCTGTTAAAACACTAATTATACCCTGTAAATGGCAGAGCTGCCTTGGAAACAACTCATGTAATTAGGGAAATAATGATATGTTCCCTACCCATGCTCTTAAACTAATTAGAAATTATTATTAGCATTAATCACTATCATTAATGCTAATTATTATTAGGCTTAATTAACTTAAAGTGTAATTAAGCTTAATCTATTTAACCTGTCTCTACGATCTCTCATAGGTTAATGGTAGAGATTGCCCGCTTTTGGTTTTCCATGGATATTGAAAAATACTACTCATCCAGTCACTTAATAGCCTAAGCCTAAAACAAAGTCACTAAGTTATGACTCACTCAGTCACTGAGTCATGACTCACCAAGTCAAACCTTAGCAAACATCACTCATCCAGTCACTCAATAGCCTAAGTCTAGGATCGAGTCATTGAGTCATGACTCACTTGGTCATTGAGTCAAGACTCACCGAGTCAAACCTTAGCAAACACTACTCATCCAATCACTCAATAGCCTAAGTCCAGGACTAAGTCACTAAGTCATGACTCATTAAGTTAAACCTTAGCAAAACTACTTCAAATCAACTAAACTCAGTTAACATGGCTCACTCTTCCTAAGCTTTTCATGGGCAATTAATAGAGCTAAGCAAAACCTAATTATCCTAGTCCCACTCTTCCTAAACTTCTCATGGGCAATTGAGAGAGTTGAGCTAAACCCAGTCATCCCAGTCCCACTCTTCCTTAGCTTCTCATGGGTGATTAAGAGAGTCGAGCTAAACCTAGTTTAACTAGCCCACTCTTCCTAAGCTTCTTAGGGACAATGTGAGAGAGCTAAGCTAAACCTAGGCTACCTATTTTCTTCTTGATCTCTTTCAGGTCTAAACACAAAAAAGATCACCCAGTCCTGAGTCCTTCTAGGATATACTAATTAAGTCACAAACCACCTACTATCTCTATGGTTTCTTATAGCATAAATAACAGAAATTACCTAGTCTTGATTCCATTTGAGACATACAAATTGGATCAAAACACTCAATCTTTAGGTTGACCTAAAGTCTAGCAACCCAGTCTAGAGTTATGTTATCCTCTCTACCCATTGGCTTGAGGCAATCCACTAAGTATTAAGCCATCGCAATGTACTCAGCGATTCCAAAGACAACACACATTTATTTGAGAGAAAGTGTATTTTATTCTCGGGTGTCTAAATGTATTGCAATTTTACTTTTAATTAAGGCTATTCTTCCTTTATGAAGATATAATAAGGACCACTTATGGTCATAGATGTGAATATGCAGTTTTCTGATGTACACATGCAAGTGTAGTTAATTGAGAACATCGATATAAAATGAAAATTATTTGATTCATTCTGAGAATGAAAAAATATTTTTATTCCATTCTGTTCCTCTTTTTGTACTTATTACAAAACTGGTGAACTCAGTGTGAAGCATCCCAGCCTTTATCTTTAAGGAAAAGTAATGTCAATTCATTTTAGATACCATGTTCTTTTCTAGGACTAACTAAATCTTTCTTTTTCTCTTTTCAAATCTCAGTCATTTCCATGTGCATTCTCTCTTTTCTATAACTCAATTCCAATGGCAACTTCAATCGCATTCAGATTCTTGCCTGGTGGTGACTTTGTCATCAACAGCCTCCACAACTTCGACAAGAGTGTCCCTCACTCCTTTATCATGGTGCCAACTGGCCCAACACTAGTTATTTATAGGAGGGAGTTGGCAGCTCCAATTGCTACCTCATCCAAGGCTGCTATACTAGCTCTCAAGATCACCCCAGTGGCATCAAAGGCTGCTCCAGTAGCTCCCAAGGCTGCTTCCCCTGCCTCAACCTTTGTTAGCGATAAGGTTGAGATGAAAGAACACAAGAAGAATAAAAGACAAATGAGGAAATCTATTCTTCCTCGTACTCCTCAAATCATAGGAGATGAGCTTGTCCATGATACCACTTAAAGCTTCTTCAAGACTAGGAGCACACAAATCTCTATTCCTATAAGACTAAGGAAGGTTGAAGCTCTTAACTCCCTTGAGGCAATAAAGGGAAAGTTGGTTAGAGCTCCTTTCAATTCAAAGCCTGTTGTCATTCTTGGGAGGAATACACTAAATAAAGCTCCCAATGGGTGTGCTCAGCCTTCCAGAGGAACTAGGAGAAGGATGACAAGAAAGAACAAGTCTAAGAAGTGGTCAACTCATAGGTTGACCATACAAGAGAAGAAAGAAAGGTGAAAGTTATCATCCAGAAGGCATATTGCAGCAGGAGGGAAATTGACTCCTTCCTAAGATGACTATTTGAGTGACAATATATTTTCTGTCCTAGCAAATTTCTCTTATTCTCAAAGGAGAGAAATTGACAAGATAATTACCCATCAAATGCTAAGAAAGGCATCAAAGGTAGAAAAAAAAGAAAAAGAAGGGATGACTTTGACAGCCCAAAGAAAAGATAGCATAAGAAAAGGAAGATGCAGCCTATTAGTGTCTGCACCACTTCAACAGATAGGGACTTGTCACCAGCATCGCCAAGCCCACCTTGTTTGAGGGTGACTACAAGGTCAATGGCCAGACTTATAATGCCTTCCTCAATGTTCCATTATCTGCCATAGGACATCGGGAGAGAGGATCGTGCATCTATGCCTCCTCACTAAATGATGCATAGCCATCAAACCTTCCCTATAGGCACATCATATATAGCTAAGGAAAATGTAGCTGCTATGTCTATGGAAGAGATAATGAAACTACCGGAGCAGCTATAAATTGAAAACTAGCATTTGTGAGAGTTATGTGCATAACAAAATGTCGGTCAAACTTCCAATCCTGGTTAGCCTTCCCAACTTGCGCATCCTCTCAACATTTTATCTATTAGGAATGGTCATGCCAGTGTAACTGTTTGTCTTAAATCCACCAAGAGGGGACCCTCTAGTGGTAGAAGCCTCACCCCTCACTTCCCTAGTTGCCTCACCTTAGCAACCACCTAATATCAATGTCCATGCGAACATTTAACCACAATAGTTTGTTGCAAATGTGCACGCACCACTGTATCAGATGAATGTGGATCCAATGGCTTGGTCTAATGAAATGATGAATGATTTGATGGCTCAAAGAAAGATAAATTTTCCTTCTCAAGTGCCTAACATATATCATCGGCCTTATCCTCTGGAGATTGAGAATTAAACATTCCTGTCAGGCTTCCGAATGATAGATTTTCACATATTTAATGGGACAGATAGCACCATCTTACCCTCTTCAATCTTAAGATGGGAAACTACATTGTCTGCTACAATCTCTATTTAAGATTATTTAGTTCCTCCATCAAAGGACATTCTAATGGTACTTGACGCTACCTGTGGGGTCAGTCAAAACTTGGAATGATATGCAAAACCTATTTTTGGCTAGGTTCTTTGTGACCAAGAAGGATGTCACATTAGAAGATCTCTCCCTTATGAAGCAAAGGGATGACAAACCGATGGAAGAATTCATCTCTGGCTGGTAGAGAAAAGTAGCAAATGTGAAGTGACTTTAATAGAAGAACAAAGAGTCTACTTATGTTGCAATGGCATCAAGGTTAACCTTGCAATTCTAGTGAATGAGCAAATAATTGCCTTTCGGGGCACGAGCCAATGAAGCAAGTTAAAAGCGATGGCTCCTCTACCTTTTTGGAAAGACTAAAGACCAGGGCAACAACCAAAAAGAGAACTCCTTTAGACCAAAATGACAAAACTAGAAAAAGGCAAATCAAGCATTTCTATCAACACCACTAATACCAAAACTAGTGGTAATGATAAACGACCAAAGAAAAGGGAGATTCCGGAGCTAAAAACCCAACATTCTAATGAGGAAGTGGTACCAATTCTATTGGGGCTCATCCAATCAGGCATTATAAAGCTCCTAAAATGATTATTCCCAGCTGAAGTAGATAAGGTGAATTGTCCCTTATACTGCCGATACCATTGGGGTGTCAATCACTCGATGGTCAAGTGCAAGACAATGAGGAGAATTATGAATCATTGCATGAAGAATGAAATCATTATACTAAAAAGGATGCACAAGTAACATCCAACAACATATTGGTAAAAGAAATTCTTGATCTGGCAATGTTGGAATAAGAATTCAATTGCCAATTCCCCAAAACCTCCGGCCAAGAGGTGCAATGGGAAGTCAAGGTCGATGATGAAAGTTGGGATCTTTTCTGTCCAAAAGACATCATAGAAGTCCCATTGATGAGATGCAAGGGATGACATTGTCAGGTCAAACATGCAAAATACAGGGAAAGGGAGGACCATTTGAAGGATTTATTCTCATACCCTGAAAGAATACATTGCTGGTCATCATGGTTCCAATCATACATCTTTGGGGATTACCACCAGCCTAAGAGGCTCAAATCCTTCTATAAGAAAATGGTGGGGAAAAGAAAGAGAAGAACACACCTTGATCAAGGGTGTCTAGAGCTTTATGCTTGAGGGTCATCACCATCACTTTCGTCAGTTGCAGATGAAGTATGGGTGGCATTTTGGGATAACTTACTAGACCCAGGAACTAGGAGTAAACCAACCTTTGATGAAGATAATCCATTTGAATATCCAATAGTGGCATCTTGCTATCACATTAGCAAAAGGCGAGGCCTCCACAAGCCAACCAACTAGAAAGCGAAAATGTTCTCGTAGAAGGCGCGATCACCAGAGGGAGCACCAACATCAATGATTCACTTTATTCAATGTTGGTGATTCACCAGTCATGCACCTCCTCTGCTATGCTAATGAATGCTGTGGAGAGAACCCGAACATTGGGAAAATGTACTAGAATTTTGAGAACTCAGAAAAACTGGTTCCAGACTCTAATAGTTCAAGGCACCAAAGAGTAGGTTCATTTACAAGATATGTTCTTGCTACACTTTCTTTCTGTAAGAAAGGAAGGAATCATGAAGTACCTCATTATCTGGGACTAACATTTCGGTGAGAAGATAACTAATTATATCTATAAATGGAGGGACTCTCCTTGGAGTGATCCATAATCACTCAATCACCTAAAGGTAGAAGAAGTTCATCTTTGCCTAGCAATGAGAGCTTATTTTCATCACTGAATGCCATCTAACTTCATAGAAGTGAACAAGTTGAAAAGAAGAAAATGAAGACCAATGGATGACCCTCCGAAGGAGTAGGTTCATAGAATCACATATTTAAGGATCCTTGAATACCTACACTACATGAAGGCCCTTATTCTAATGACAATCCCAGAAATCAAGCAAGTCTGTTACTTAGGGTGGCCTATGATGAAAATGTTCAAGGAAGGCTACAAGGTCACGATCAGATACTTGTTTCCAGCATCAAGCCCTAGTGAGAATGATGTCCTAGAAAAAGTGTATGCAATTAGGAGCTTCCCATTCTCACTTGCTGGTAATACTTATGCTCTAAAATGAATCACAACATCGCCATCAGAATCATTTAGACCTTGGGAGGTGTTGGTTGAAGCATTCATACATAAATTCCATGACTACACTTTCCAATTCTCTAAGGGACAAGTGTGAGGAATTTGTCCTCTCAAAGGGAAACATCTTTATGATTTTGCCTTGAGATGGTGTAATGTTCTCCTTTATTGCCCCATGTTGCGAGAAGAGGGATGCATAATATGGGAATGTATCGTTGCATTAGGGAAGGCTTTTTCATTACCAAAAGAAATCCCCACTTCATTCCCTGGATTGATCAAGTTCCTAATCTAAGAACAATCAGAGCCTATGGAGGTATCTTGCAATATTACCAGTATCATGCTAGATAAAGAGAATGCTCCAAAAGAAATGTCTGAATCACCTAAAATAATGGTCATGTTAAGATCCGGGAAGAATATGGCCTAGGACAAAGGGAAGGAGCCAACCAATTCAAGAAGAGTCAGTGCCTAGAGTTCCTTGAAGAAAGGTAAGCTCTTGAGCTCACAAATAAACCAGAGTATGATGTCATCACTCGCTTGCACAGACTGAGCATATACGAAGCACTGTGCCTCTCTAAGGAGTCTCGGCACGCCCTCATAAATCCATTGGTAGATGAGTCTATCAAGAACTTGTACCCAGCAGAGGTTACTACCACGATCAAATGCAACTAGACAATCACTTTTATGGACAATGAACTGTTGGCACAGAGTACAGAGCATACTCATCCATTGTTTGTAAGTGGTGATTTAATGATAGATAGGATTAACTGCATTATGCTAGATCCAGGATCTATGGTGAATATTCTTCCACACAAGGTGTTGAAGTGAATTTGGATGTGCCCATCTATGCTCAAAAGAACCACTCTGGTGATCCAAGGCTTTAACCAAGAGAGTCAAAAGACTATGAGGACCATCACCTTGAGTCTTAACATTCAAGGGTTCCTCACAAAAGTTAATTGTCACACCATGACCTACAACTTGTTACTTGCTAGGCCATGGTTATGTCGCTACTGGGTTGTGGCATCCTGAGCACATTAATGCTTCAAATTCTACTAGGATGGTGTGACGAGGCACATATCAGCTGATATAAGGCCATTCATAATTTTAGAGGCATTCTACTTAGAAGCCCAATATTATGAGTTGGCACTAAATGAACAGGAGTAGGCAAAAGAATTGGCCAAACCAAATGTGGACAGAAGACAACAACCATTTGTCACCAAGAGACAAGGGTCCATTTCGCAAGGACCCTTGCCACAAGCTATACCTCTGTAGGCAGTTCCGTTCCCAACTATTCTACCACCAATGTTTTTAAGATTTGAAATTGCGACAAGCATGTCACAAGAAGACAAGTTGAGTCTCATGAAAGAGCTGGAAGTGCTCTAAATAGATAATGATGATGAAGATGAGATGCCAGTTCAACATCTGCAACCATTGCAACATCTAGTCACTCCTGTTCCAACATTAGCTCTGTCAACTCAAGAATGTGTTTAATTGGAGGCTAGACGCAAATTTCTTAACTCCATAATCTTTTTTCTTTCAGGCTGGAACATTAACACTAAGACTACTTAGAAGAGGGCGTGGAAGAGGATCGGCTAGACCATCAGTAGGCAAGGGGCAAGCCATACCCCCACCCACTAGATTTTCTGAGAATCAAGTTGGAAATTCCTTGCAAGCTTATACATTGCCACAACCAGCTTCAATCGAGGACACCCGATTCCAGATCAATACTCTGGGTTCAAGGCGAACAACAACTATTTCTGAAACATTGTCGCCTTTAGTGCAAGCTACTCTCAAGTATCCTCAGAGCTAGTACACTCATTGCATTTTGAGATCAACACTGGGAACCCAGTCAAGCAAAGTACGAAACATCCTCCAATCCTAACACCAAAAGCCATAGATGGAAAATTGGAGGGAAAAAATTGCAATTCATGTTGGTCGAGTATAATTAGCCACTAACTCGACTGACAGAGTTAGAAATCATTCAGGATAAAGAACTGAATCGTAATCCCAAGCTAAAAAAGAAAAACTAGTATTCAAGGAGATGAGTTTTCCCTATGGACAATGTTGTACTTCTGATTTTCTACCCAAGACATTCCAATCTTCCAAAAATTTTTAGAAATTTAGTGAGGGATGTAGAATAATGATTGAACTCCTCAACATTTATCCTGTTGAACCTATCTGTTAGTAATGGACTAGCTTATCCTAGTGCTAATCAAAGGAAAATTAAAGGGACTCTGGTACCTAGGAGATTAGACAGATCTTGGCCTGGATGATGATATTGATGTGGACAGTGATGAGGAGTATACCTCAAATTGCTCTTATGTGAGTATAAGGTCAACTATCGGTCTCACCATGTAGGATGGTCAATCAACTCTTACTAAATCCAAGACATCAAAGAGGTTGTCCACCATACTAACAAATTGTTCATTGCTATATGGTTTTCACCTCTAACCATGCATCAATAGAAGGGAAAGAATCTAAGTTTGACAACAAAGAACTAGAAGAAAACTCAGAGGAACCTAATGATATGGGCAGCAAAGAAGTTGTTGATGACCCATCAATTCCCAAATTAGACTTAGAAATGGCAAGTGAGACCCATGATGACAATACATGTGAGTTCGATTAAACCCTAACTATTCAGAGGGAGAAGAAGATAGCAACTCTAATTCTTTCTTAGAAGAAACAACCTATAGCTCTACTCCACTAAGGTTAAAAGATGGTGGAAAACCAAGAATCGATGAGCTTGAAGAGTTTAACTTAGGTATAGATGAAGATAAGAACCTTACCTTTATCGCCAAATCCTTTTTAGAACATGAAAAACAATTGCTAATGTATCCTCTTAGGGAATTCAAAGATGTCTTTGCACGGACATACTCTGAAATGCCTAGGTTAGATCCCGATATCGAAATGCATTCTTTGAATATCTCTTTAAGCAAGAAACCAGTGAAGCAAGCACAAAGGAAGTTCAGACTTGACTTAGAACAACAGATCATTAATGAGATAAACAAGTTATTGGAAGCCAACTTCATTTGAGAAATCAAGCTCCTGAGATGGATCTCCAATATTGTCCTAGTCAAGAAGAAGAATGGATAAATTTGAGTTTGTGTTGACTTTTGCAATCTCAATGAAGCATATCTAAAAGATGAGTTCCCATTGCTACATAGGGAACTCTTTATTGATAGCACATCGCTTTATGACACATTCTCATTTATGGATTTATACTCTGGCTACAACCAAATTAAGATGGCACCAACAGACAAGCCATCCATCGTTCCGCTCTCTAATGGGTATCTTTTTCTATAAAGTTATGCCATTTTGGTTGAAAAATGTAGGAGCTACCTATCAAAGAGCCATGGAAGTTATATTCAAGGACATGCTTCACAAGCATGGTGAATGCTATTTTGATCACTTGGTGGTAAGATCCAATGATCATGATCAACACCGTGAGGATCTACACATTAATTTTGTACAACTAAGGAAAAACAAGCTGTGTATGAACATACTCAAAAGTGCATTTAGTGTTGGTTAGGCAAGTTCTTGGAATTTATCGTCCGCCAATGAGGAATCGAAGAGGTGATCAGGAATATAACCCCACCAAGGAACATAAATGATTTGAAAATTTTGCAAGGAAAATTATCTTATAATAGAAAATTTGTTGCCAACTTTGTAGGAAGACATCAATCATTTCACCACCTACTCAAAAAAGATGTAGCCTTTATTTAGGATGAAGTTTGCCAAAAAGCCTTCGATACCATCAAAGAATTGCTCCGAAAACCTCCAGTTTTGGCTTTACTAATTAAGGGTAAACCCCTTATTTTGTACATCTTCATGAGCAAGTAATTGCAGGGGGCATTGCTCATACAAGAAAATCAAAACAGTAAGGAGCAAGCATTGTATTACTTGAGAAATCGATTAATTGATGCAAAATAGAATTATTCTCCAATCAAAAACACATATCCTACATTGGTGTTTGCATCCTAGAAGTTAAGGCATTATTTCCTTTCTCATTGTTAGGTTTTGTGTATCTGATTTTGATAACATCAAAACTTGCAAAAAACTTGATTTATGCTAATGATGCTTGAAATGCAGAAATATATGCTTGGATTGTAAGTGCTTTATTGGGATATCATTTACGCAAGCATATACATCTTAATCTATATTGTATTTGATTTTATTTAGCATTCTATAATGCTTTGGATCATATGCTAATGTGCTTCAAAGAGTATATTCATGCTTTACAACTCATGCACATCTCATTTGTATGATTATATTATGATCAAATTAACAAGTAGAAAAAGTGCAGAAATTTCTTAGTGTAGGAGCACTGCTATAGTAATTTTGCTACGGTAGCGACTACAGTACCAGACGAAGTAAAGTTGCTCAGATAAATTGCTATGCTATAGTGACCTATGGATGAATCAACTACAATAACCTTCAAGCGAATTTACTATAGTAACCATCGGATGATCTATAGTGCCTGCTAAAGTACTTACGAACAATTGCTAAGACAAAGTAGCTGCTATAGAAGTGTTGCTTAAGACGAAGCTAAAGCGAAGTAGCTGCTATAGTACCTATAGACAAATTTCTAAGATGAAGTAGCTGCTACAATAAATCACTAAAGTACTAAAGATAAAAGTGTTGCCTAAGACAAAGATAAAGATGAAATAGCTGCTACAGTAAATTGCTACAATACTAAAGATGCAGTGTAACCTAAGATAAAGCTAAAGATGAAGTAGCTCCTATAGTAAATCGCTACAGTACCATGGACAAATTGCAAAGATGAATTGATGAACAAAGTGGTGCTTTAATAATGAAAATTCATTATTTTCAAATATCAAAAATTCAATACACTATAGCAGCGGTATCTTGCAACAATCTTCTTCCAAGTGGTCCACAACCTTTTCAAATTATAAAAATAAATAATCCATTGAAGGAAAATGAAATGCTTGAGGGTTCTAAGTGCTAAACAAGAATCAAATATTAAGAAACCCATTCAAATTTTCAAGTGTAGGATTGCAGATATTTGCTCTTACCATTTGCCACATTTTAGAAACTTTGAGTTATAGAGGTTTTGAATGTGCTCAAAGATGTCAATCTAATTACTCTATTCTAAATCTCACATTATCCAAAGAAATAATGGAAGGTAGCAGATGAAAGAAAAAGTTCAGAAAGCAAACATATTTGCCCAGGAATGAAGAAGTCTAAATTTGTTTAAAATTAACTATGGACAAAGTAGGAGACAAAGAGATCTTGTCCAGCTGGAAAGTGACTTTGACAGAAAAGAGAATTTTTCTAGTATTAACTTCAGACTAATGCAATGAAGTGTTGGATAAAGTGGAGCCTGAGTTTGTTAGAATTTATTATCTTCTTTCCAAAATCATGAATTGAGTCAAAGCTGCAGCTTCTCCTCATTTGTCAGTTGCCTGAACTAGCTATTCACCTTCTTTTATGCCAAGGTCGGCACTGCAAAATGGCTCTAAGCATATGAGAATTAATTAAAAGATGGTGTTTTCAAATGGGAGATTATTGGAACAGTCTTCTAAATTTATTCCTATTCATCTAACTTTGTCTTTGCATTCAATGAAGATCTTCCTCCAATAGTCAAGTTTTCAAGAGATCTATTTAAAGAGAAGAGGTGGGACAATTCAAGGTAGTGAAGGAATACTTTCCAAATGAGCTTAACCTTATACAAATCCTTCAACCCATGGCCAAGAGCTTAAACCGTCATCTATCTTTCATGAGCTTTAATTTATAAATCTTTATAGCCATTATCTCTACATTATGGAAAGATCTTTCTGTATTACATAAAGCTACTAAAGAATCATATCTTCCACTATGCTTCATTGTAACACTTTGTAAAAGTGTATTAGTTTTTTGGTTAATCTGAAAACTAGAGAGTTAATGGTGATCTTTGGAAAACCATATTGCAATGAGTTATTGGTGAGCTTTGGAAAACCATTAAGTTTGTTGGTGATCTTTGTAACCAGTGAGTTTCCTAGTGAGCTCGTGAAACCAAAAGAGTGCTAGGAGCACTATAGTTATGTCCCCTGGAGCTAGAATCTAGAAGAATATTGGGAACACTTGTTTACGTGCCCTAGATCTTGAATCTAGAAGAGTGCTAGGAGCATTGTGTTTATGCCCCCTAGAGCTGAAATCTTTAAGAGTGATGGGAGCAGTATTGTATTTTCATTATATGGGATATAGTGGAACCCAAGGCACAAGGAGTGTTTGGCCTTGGAAGAGTGGATGTAGGGATGATTGCCTGAACCACTATAAAAATATTATGTGCTATTTGTGTGATTGCTTTACTTTCCTTGCACATTATTGCTTTATTATTTATCTCATACTGTATCACACAAAAGCACAAAAAAAGAGAGTTAATTCGACAACCTCCCCTCGTAGGTTAAGCCATCCTTCGAGACCCAACATTCATAAGATCCGGTTGATTTCCAAGCCAAATCTGCTCGAATTCTTGACCACTCACCTCATGCTATCAGGATGATTAGTAAAGTGGTCTTTACTATTATCAAAATTTGACATCACTTTTATCCCACAAAAAGTGGTGAAAGGCAAAGTTCTGGCTGACTTCTTTGCAGCACACCCAGTTTATGAAGAAGATGTTATGCAAGAAGAGTTGCAAAATGAGGAAGTGTTCATTACCCAAATTAACACTCCCTGGCAAATGTACTTCAACGGTGCTACTAAGGCCATCGATGCTGGCATTGGGATTGTCTTTATCTCACATTAGAAAGACATCCTTTCATATTCCTTCTATTTGGGAAGGAATTATACCAACAATGAAGCGAAGTATGAGACACTGATCCTTGGACTTACAATCACCCTCAACTTTGGGATTGCAAAACTAGATATCTTTGGTGATTCAAAATTGGTGGTCTGACAATTAACCACTGAGGATGCAGTTTGCTAGCCCAGGTTGCACCAATATTATGATATTGTGCAAGGGCTACTCGATCAACTTTCTCAAGTCAGCATTGGACATGTTCCAAGGACCGAGAACACCATTGTTGATGCTTTATCAAACTTGGCAACTACTCTGGCCGTTGGCAGAGGCCAAGAAGTGATTGTTAAGGTTAAGTAATGAAGTTGCATTCCCAACTCTTATGATGAGGAAATTACCAAGTGAGTGGAACGCATAGCCTATTTGGAACTAATGGTGGATGTTTGAGGAACCTCGTATATCGATTTTCTGCAATATGGAATTCTCCTAGAAGATTCACAGGAAAGGTTAGATCTAAGGAAAAAGTAACTCGATATGTGTATTACAATAATAGACTCTATCACTAAGCATATGATGGACTCTGGCTTCGATGTCTTAATGGGGAAGAGATTCAATATACACTCATGCAAGCGCATTCCGATGAATGCGGTGGGCATCCATATGGTCAAAGACTATATAGATAAGTCAAATGCCTAGGGTATTACTGGCCTAGTATGGTTTTAGACTCGCTGCAATTTACTAAATTATGTCTCTAATGTTAGCTTCATGGGGGTATCCAACACGTAACACCATCAGAGTTAGTACTCGCAAGCATCTCTTGGCCATTTGCATGGTTGGGGTTCGACGTCATTGGCTCAATCAACTCTCCATCTTCCAAGGGACATGCCTACATTCTAGCAACAACTAATTACTTGTCCAAATGGGTGGAAGCTAACTAATATAAGAGAATCAGGGTCAAAGAAGTAATCGAGCTCATCAAGTTCATGATTGTGTATTGCTATGGTACCCCATACTAAATTATATTGGATAATGGCACTCCATTTAAGAATGAAGAAATTGAGAGATTTTGTTAAAAGCAAGGTATCAAATATGTGTTTCCATGCCATATCATCCACAAGGTAATCGTCAAGTGGAAGCATTCAATAAGGCAATCCTAAGGATAATGAAGAGAACAACAAACAAGAATAAGTTGGATTGACATCTCAAATTGCCAGAGGTGCTTTGAGCTTATCTCACCACTCACCGCACAGCAACCAATGCAACTCAATACACTTGGTTGCTTTGGGTGAGGCAGTCTTCCCCTTGGAAGTGCAATTGTCATCTCTAAGGGTTGCAATGCACTCATGGTTGACAACAAATTAACAAGCCAAATTGTGGTTCGAGGAGCTTGATGCTTTAGATGAAAAGTGGTTTTAAGCCAAACAAAGGATCGAGTTACACCAAGCTTGCATGGTTGAGGTATATAACCAATTAGTTAAGCATCAAGTATTTCGCCCAGGCAATTTAGTCCTTAAGCTAAGGAAAGGGTTAACGACCAGTGGCAAATCAATTAGCAAATTTGAGCTCAAATGGGAAGAGCCTTATGTTATTAAGGAGGCTTATGCTAATACTCATATCAAATTGTAAATAGTAATCATAGAGGAGAATTACCCACTAGCAAGCATTTCCTAAAGCATTAGTATGCATGAGCCAAAAGGGAGTAAATGATGGGGGCATTTACTTCCCCTTTCCTAATCCCTACAAATTTTTGTCAGGCAATCAGATCTACATGCAAAGGTTTAAATCACTACTATTTAGTAAATGTGCAAAAATAATATATATATATATATATATATATTAAGAAGCAAGCATCATGAGAAAAGTGCTAAAATAACATATTCATTGATGTATGAAGTTTTTACAAGCAAAGAGTTTATAAATGAGCCAAAGCATCTAAGATGGACTCCTTAAGGTGGTCAAATTACTCCTCTGCCGCCTTGACTACTTGTGAAGCTTCAGGGCTTACCACCA
>JAYJMB010038238.1:12559-26608 GCA_036873735.1 Pouteria campechiana | reverse complement strand
AATAAGATTGACCTGGGCTTTTAAAAATAGGATTAGAATATGATTGGTTTTAGATTTTTATAGATAAGATCAAGGTTAAGTTGCCCCTGACCCGAGTCAATCCAACAAATTAGACAGAACTAATCTGGTGAGTTCAAATTATCTTAATAAAATTAAAAAATATATTTTTAAGCATCAATATGGTAACAAATATACAGTTTTATATTTTACAATACACGTCAACAGGATATGAAATAACATTCTAAACGTGGATATTTAGAGATAATACGTCGTAGATAAATTGAAATTGTTTAGATTGATAAAAACAAAATTATTAATCTGGCCTTATAAGCATTTTATTCAAATAAATAAACAATTTAAAATATTAATGAAAAGATTAAATTTTTTGTATGATCTTAAAATGATCTGTAAAAACTAATTTCGCATACGAATGAGAAAATAATGTTATGATAAGGAAAAAAAAAAGGAAAAGTTAACTTAATGAAAAAAATTATAAAATAATATTCCATCGTCGGGATTTGAACCCGGGTCACCTGGGTGAAAGCCACGTATTCTAGACGGACTAGACGACAATGGATGAACCGAAAGAGCCCTTTCCCACGAATGATTTCTTTGCCTACTGGCTGCAGAAGCTCACCTTCCTCTGCGCTGCCAGAGAGAAAAATTGATGGCGACGGAAGTCGAAGAACTAATCGGCTTTCTATCTTCCCCTTCTCCCCAAGTAAGAATCTTTTTCTCTTCTAGTCTCACGAAACTCAAAAAATATAAGGAAAAGCCCTTCACAATTCCATTCTCTGCTCACTCTCTTTCCTTCCCTGGATGCCTGTCAATCATGGTTTTCTGAAGAGAAGAATCGGACCACCCATGTCTCATAATACAGTTGACACTTGTTTGGGGAAAAAGCCTCTCATAGGATCCGACCGTCTTCATTGGATTTTCTGCAGTGCTCTCTTTGCCAAGAACTCACATCTGAGCACTCGGGAGATTAGGATTAGATTTTTTGAATTTACGTCTCTCTTATATTAGGCAAGGAGTTGCAACGAGCAGTTCAAACACAGTAAAAAAATGTTTAAATTGTATTTTCACCCTTCCCGCTTCTGGTATTTATAACAAGGATTTATCATGCAAGAGTGAAGTGTAATATTCGCTTTCTCTTTGTTTTCATATGAAAGATTTATCCTGCAAGAATGGAGTGAATTTGTTTTCAATTCCTACTCCGAGGTTAGGATACTTGCCATTTGGGGGTAATCTGTCAAGCCGAACTTGAAATGTGGCGAGTTAATCCAATTACTCTTAGACGTTATAGAGTTAATGTAGCTATTCTGGGGATTCTCCTTTGTCTCCTTTGTCTGGTTTGGATTCACAATGTCGAATTCGGGGAAAAGTAGCTAACCCAAATTGAAATGCCAGTGCTGCTTCGGGTTTGCTTTCTTGCTTCAAGGGAATTCTGGCGATTCCTGTTGGCTACACAGCTGACTGGGTTCCATTTCCTTTTCTCTCCCCATGAAGTTCAATTTTTATACCTTTCATATGTTCTGTGTCATAATATTTTTGGCCCTAGGCAAATGCTTTCACGGATTAAGTAATTTTGTTCACCATTACATCAGATTTTAATTCCAAATGTGCCATTCAATGCCTTATCTAAATCTTTTCTTTATTCATAATTTAAAACTTCATATCGGAATTGCTGTTGTCGCTGGGAAATTCAAATATGCAGTTAAAGAAGGCAGCTGTTGACATTGTTCGGGGCTTAACTGGCTCTGAGGATGGGTTGAAGTCTCTTGCTGGTCATTCAGAGATTGCCTTGCCCACCCTTTCCAAACTTCTTGGTGAAAACAAGGTGATGTTCTTAATTTTTTATTTATAGAATTTAACAAGGTGGAATCATCATAGTTGATGCCTTGATGGGGTTGCTTTTCTACTTTCTCAAAGGAATCACTCCTTTAGACGGATAAGGAATCATTGATTCAATTGTACAATGTTTCAGGAAATTTCGGAGCCAGCTGCTGAAGCTCTTATTAATCTATCACAAAATTTGGAGATCTCTGAAAAGATTATCTCAATGGGTGTGGTCAAAACTGTCATGGAGACACTTTATAAACAGGAATGTAGCATAAAGCGGTTGCTGGTCATGCTTCTAGTTAATCTGACTCAGTCAGATTCTGGTGTTGCTTTACTGCTTCAGGTATTTGCTGGACAATCTATTTGGTTCTGGTCCTTCTACAATGTTATTATTGTTCATTTATCATCTTCACAGTGCTATGTTTTGTATCTTGCTCTGTACCTGAATATAAGCTTATGTTAAAACATTAATCTAAAGGTCACTACTGTTAAATAAAGTTGCTACATTATTGATTTGCAGATTTAGCAATAACTTTTACAGGCGGACTTTCTTTAGGGCCACTTTGGATTTTTAGGATTATATTGAAACAGAGCAAGGCCCTGTTTAGCCTTCCTATGATGTGCTTTTTAGTTTTAGTGTTTCTGATTTTCAGAAACACTTTTTATGTTTGGAATGTGTTTGGTTAGCAATGGTAAAAATTGCTTGTGGAACCCACCCATTCTACATGCATACACAATTTAAGGCAAGTAATATTAGCTCATAAGCTCCCCCTGTCAAAAATCTTCTTCAACCATGGTATAATAAAAAGTGGAGGTAACATATACAAAGTTTAAATGTTTCTATGTCAAAAAAAATTGTTTTGCATGTTTACTGAAAATTCAAAATTTCAGTTTTGTAATTCTTAAGAAGCATTTTCAGATAATTACTTCTAGAAAAGTAATTTTGAACTC
Source organism: Pouteria campechiana (assembly GCA_036873735.1). Lineage (NCBI taxonomy): Eukaryota > Viridiplantae > Streptophyta > Magnoliopsida > Ericales > Sapotaceae > Pouteria > Pouteria campechiana. The sequence continues at coordinate 23,815 of JAYJMB010038238.1, read as the reverse complement.
CTGGTAGTAACAACAAACAAGCACTGATCATTAATGAGAATAGTTACAAAAATGTCCTGTTATTTAACTTCTCTAAGGATTTTCATAATTATAAGCTTAGTTCATGTGGAGAGCCTTTTTATGATCCATTGCAAGGGAATCCTCCAATTGAAGCATTAATTAGTGTTTGTTTGACTGTCTGGTAATAAACATTATTGTAATTGAATGATTAAACTCTTAGGGTCTGTTTGGGAATGAGGAAAAGAGATGGGGAAAAAATATATAAAAAAATAAGGGAAAAGAGATTAGATGTTGTGATGTGATCGAGGATAATGATTAGAAATAAAGTAGATAAAGACAAAATAGACGGGCTTTTTGAATTAAAAAAATGTGAAATAATGATTAGAAATATATATAATAATGAAAAGAAGTAGGGTTGTTAAGTAGTTAAGATGTCAAATCATATCAAAGGGTTGGAAAAGTTTTCTACCCTCTTTTCCTCATTACAAAACAGAGCCTTACTGAAAGCCTTAAACTAATTCTAATTCTTTTGCATTACTTTACAAAACTTGGATGAGATGTTCAAACCCTCTTTTCCTCATTACAAAACAGAGCCTTACTGAAAGCCTTAAACTAATTCTAATTCTTTTGCATTACTTTACAAAACTTGGATGAGATGTTCAAACAAGATGCTATGTTTTGCTAATGTTTGGCATTTTTGCAATTATTGCCATATGTCTTTCATCTAAAGTTGAGATGTTTGCTTCTCTCGAGCAATCGCTGATATTGATGGTTGCTCCAGTTCTAAACTTGAGGTTCATGTGGTACTTTCTTTCAAATGTGGCATGCTAAGTTCTAGATAGATAATTATTCTACTCATGTGAGTGCTTACCACTCATGTTCAGATTCAAGATGAAAAAATGCAAGGGTTGTATATTTTGAAGCTAGTGAGAACATTCTGCAGGTCTTCAAGTGAAGCAGCAGGTATGTTCTCTGGTTTTATTTATTCCCTTCCATTTACTCATCGAGAATCTTAACTGCATAACATCCCAATCTCAATATTTCGTACATTACCTGATACCCACTCTGTTACAGCAGGACACTATCATGTGCTTTAATCATAGATATCAATGAATGCTATACTGCTGATTACTGGTCGGAATTTATTTCATTCTGTTTTCTTTCTTGGGTGTTAGCTACAGAGATGATTCTAGAACATGTTGTTACTACTTTGTAGATCTGCTTCCTCTTTTCTCTTGTAACCATTTGTTCTTTCCACTTGTATTTCTTATGCTAGTTTACTGCACTTCATAACTGTGATTGATGTGGTTTTGGTCAGCATTGGTATAATCCTAAATAATGATATGTCCCTTTTCTATTCTGTTGAATGTAATGTAGATGATGATCCCTTTGAACATGTTGCTTCTATACTGGTAAACATCTCAAAAATGGAAGCAGGCAGGAGTATTTTGTTGGAGCCCAAGCGAGGTCTTTTAAAGCAAATCATTCCACAGTTTGATTCAACAAGTTTGTTACGGAAGAAAGGGGTAAGGAAAATGGGTTCGTTTGGATAACTAGAGTAGGGGATTGTCTTGGGACTGTTGATTTGCGGGAGATCTCAGGCTTCTACAATTCTTACTCCTTTTCACATTGCATGAGAATCTAAGCAACTTTTTTGGTCCAGTAAAACTGTGATTTCAACTGTATCCAGAACCTTAATTTTGAATCTCAGTTTGGACCATGGAATAGTTGTTATCATTGCATTGCCATTTCAAATTTCATGTGCAGACATTTTTTTTTTTTTTTTGGTCCAGAAATGCTGAAAATAAACTTGTTTTTCCATAAGATTTATGTGGCCATCTAGTTGAGCCAAAACAATTGTTCTCAATTTTGCATTGGTATCTTTCTCCTTGCAGCTTTATTTCTAATGTGATTAATTGAATATTATTTATATGCTGTAAGTTGTGCTTTGATGCATTAGTATGGATTGCTGTTGCCATTCTGCTGAAGTGGAAGCTTACTAAATTGTAGTTTACTCCTTTGGAACTCACATTGAATCTTTTCCTCAAAACTTCAATCAAATTACTTTTTGAAGTTGGAGTTGGAAAGGGATTTAACTTTGATTGGAAGTTTGCATCCTTGATTGCTGACTATGGAAATTATTGGTTATGATTTTTCGATCTTACTCAATTTTTGCATGTCAGTTCTCTTGTCAATATTTATGAAGACCTGCTTTAAATCGTTCCATTTAAACATTTCATCCTCATCCTGGATGAGTAGTTTGGACTTTTGACTTTCTAAATGGGAAACTGTAGCTGGCTGCAGGTCTCTGGAACCATTCGCAATTGTTGTTTTGAAGCTGAGAATCAGCTACAGAATTTGCTTCTGATGTCAGAATTCCTCTGGCCAGCTCTACTTTTGCCTGTTGCTGGAAAGAAGGTAATGTTCTCCAGTCCTAATTATCCAATTTGATTGCTGTGCACATATTTTTTGTGTCTAAGTACCTGTGATTAGAATGGCCTTCCTGTAACACTGCTATAAAACAGTTTCAGATAGTCAGAGGCAATAAAAGTCCACTTCATGTTTGAACAGTGAGGCTTCCAAAATACCAAGTGTGCATTTTGATACAAGGATGGTTTTGGAAACCTTTGGGGTGGGAGTTTATGATGTGAGTAAGATATCAGTCTTATAGTGGATAAAGACATAATAGATAGTCATTTTAGTGACAAAGATATAATTGATGATAAGAAAGTATATGTTATGATAGAGAAAAGTAGGATAGGGATAGGTAGATATTATATCATTTTGTATCAAGTACAAAAAGAGGAAAGGAAAAATGGAACAACATGAAAATTTGTCACAATGGATCAGACAATTTTCATTTTTATTGATTATCCTCAGTTGATTGTATATCAGAAAATTGCATATTCACATCCTAGACTACAAGTGGTCCTAATTACATCTCCACAGTGGAAGAAAACCCTTGATTAAAAGAAAAAGTACAATACATCTAAGAGATTCGAAAATAAAATATGCTCTCTCAAAAGAAATGTATATATATTGTCTTTGGGATCGCCGAGCACATTGCGATGATTTGATATTTAGGAGATCGCCTTAAGTCAGTGAGCGAATATGGTGACACGTCTCTAGGCTGAGTTGCTAGACACTGGGTCATTCTAAAGAATGAGTGTTTTGATCAAATTAGTTTATCCCAGGTGGAATTGAGACCGGGTGATATCTGTTGTTTAGACTATAAAAAACCATAGAGATAGTAGGTAGTTTGTGACCCAATTGGTATATCTCGGAAGGACTCAAGATTGGGTGATCTCTATTGTATTTAATCTTGAACGAAACTAGAAGAAAACAGGTGACCTAGGTTTGGTTCAGCTTTCTCTCATTGCCCATGAGAAGCTTAAGAAGAATGGGCCAGGTTAACTGAGTTTTGGTTGAGTTGATAAGTGGTGTTTGCTAAGGTTTGACTTGATGAGTCATAACTCAGTGACTCGGTCCTAGACTTAGGCTTTTGAATGAGTTAATAAATAGTGTTTGCTAAGGTTTGACTCGGTGAGTGATGACTCAATGACTCGGTTTTAGATTTAGGCTTTTGAATGAGTTGATGAGTGATGTTTTTTAATATCCCATGGAAAAATGAAAGCGGGCGATCTTTGTCATTTATACTATAAGAGATCGAAGATCCAGGTTGCATGAATTAAGTCTATTTACATTTTGAGTTAATCAAGCCTAATTATGATTAGCACTAATGACAGTGATTAGTGCTAAATGATAGTTCTTAATTAATTTAAGACAATATCATTAGTTCCTAATTTATGGGGGATTTACAAGGTAACTCTGCCATTTATGAAGTTTAATTAGTGTTTAAATAGGGTAATGTGTTTTAATTGTCCGATCTAACATTATCCCTTTGTCCACTAATTATATGTGACCCACCATTACCATAGCATGGGTGGGACCTATGTGTGTACCATGGTGGGGCCATGGCAGAGTGCCTTTAGGCACTAGGGAAATTACGAGTGGCCAAAGGCCACTAGCGTCAAGGAAGGCACCTGCCTCTTGAAGAATCCTCATAACTCCAGCGCCAAAAAAAAAATCTCTCGTCTCTCCTTCTGGGAGAGGTATTTATAGAGTCTAAACTTGCCTTTGCTGCCTACGCGAGTGATGTTGCATTTGGCCTCTAATTGCATGAGTGGAGATACGCTTCCACTTTGACCTGGCCATTAATTGCTCGACTGAATGGTAGGCAGTGAGATATGGGTGACTGTTTTTTTCCAATAAAGTATGATTTAATATCAAAAGAAGGTAGCTACAAGATGCCATTAATGCCTCTTAGATTTTTTTTATTATTTTCCATTAAAAGCTACGTTTCAAAGTTGGTTATCAAACTCTAATAGTAATGTTGACTTTGGCCATTGAGTGGACCGCATTCTTTTACTTTATGTCAAAGAGAGAGTTTTGTCTGCATCCTTTTGCAACGCTGCTTGGCTATGCTTGCATGTATATAAATATAAAAGTCATGTGATGTTGACTTTTTGGGTTTTGTTAGGGGTTGGTGGAATGTCTCACAGCAACACTATGCTGCTCGGTCGGGGAAAGGTTGACTGCGCGGCAGTAGCTTATTGCTTCGACTGCACACCACGTCAAAAAGGCAGACATCATTCCTCGCCTGTGCGGCACGTCGCCAAAATGTAGAGATTTCTCTGCTGTACGCCATTTTTCTATTTCGTCTTCGATGACCCATCCCATCCGCATGCCAACTTAGCTATTTCGATGGTTGCTTGCCTTAACTACACGGCATGTCACTGCAAGGGGAACTGAAGATGCTTGTTTTCAACTGCATAGCCGACGTCCTAGCCTACACAGCTCCACTTAGATAGGTTGAAGTGGTTTATGTCTCGATCTGATCAGGGAGAAGACTACAACCATCCTTGCATCTTATGCTGGAATCGTGAGTAGTTAGGCTCAGCATTGCAACTTCTTCCTCAACGATCTGTTCAATGAAAATAGGGAACACAACCGTGGTGGGGCTGCCACATTGGCAGCCGCCATTGTCACTCCTGCGAACCAACCCGATTCCCTGCTATTTTGCCATCGATAGCTGTCGATTCTCTGGTTGGAAAATCCGAAGAACTGCCCAGGCGTCAACCAGTAATGGTCGTCCCTTTGCTACTTCTGCTTGTAGCCAACAACCGCTGATTCTCCAATTATGACAGAAAAGAAGAAGACTCACCACCTTCTGTGTGATACTGTCGCCGATCGTGTGATGGTGCCGACGATCCTCCCACGTCGACTGGTTAGTCTCCTTTGTCTCCGGCTGGAAAAATTCGAAGGACAGCGGAACCCATCAGCGTCTTTGCTGCTAACGTAGGCTGGCGCTGCTCCAGGTGCTACGACCGTCTGGCCTTCGGATAGGCGATCTGCTTCGATCACATCATTTTTGCCGGTAATCGAATCTCCAACGACTTCTCGCCGCACTAGATCCTTACTTTTGTTCGCCAAAAATTTCAAAAAGGGGGGCGAAAAAAAACATCAATGTTCTTGCTGTCGACGCCGATTGTCTCTAATGCCGTCATCGTCAGATCGTCAGGCAAGTGATCTCCGCTAACCAGAAAATCGTCGTTGACTTTCCAACGCCAGTGCTAATGATGCTTCACCGGATCGCCTCTTCTGGTCGTCAGAAAATGCTGAAAGAAGCCGTTGTTGGGTTCTTCGTCGCTGCTACTGTTCTAGATTTGCCATCGACGACCATCGAATGAGTGATCTGCTTCGACCGAAGAGTCGGCGTTGCTATTCCAACTCTGGTGCCGACGATGCTTCATTGGATTGCTTCCTCTGGTCGCCAGAAAATGCAGGACAAGGCTACTATTGTACCCTTCTCCTTTGCTGCCGACGACAAAGAGGGAGAGGAAGGCGATTGGGGACAACGATGAGGTGGCGGACGCGAGGTCCCTGTCGATGAGCTGAGTGTTTTTGTTTTGCCCTAGACACAGCGGTATGCTGCCGGCAATCACAGCTCGATTTTACGGGCTGCATTTAACGCATCACCATTTTTAAATTATGATCAGATTAAGCTGCATATCAATTTTCATTTTTGATTTTTGGGGAGGCATTGCTTGTTTGCTGACTTGAGTAAAAAAAAAAATTCGTTGATCAACAACAACAGCATTTTGTAAATTATAGTTGTGCAGAAGCAATTAGTAAAAAGTGCACTTGGTTTACTGCTTTTGTTATTGTTTTTTTTTCTTTTATAGCAGTTAAACTTGGAATTGTACTACTTCCAAAATTCTTCTGTTAGTCATTCTGCTCCCTTTTCCTCAACAGCAATATTCTTGTCCAAATTGTTGTCTTTTTGAAGTTGCTTGTATTCATAGGTTACTGAAAAACTCAACACTTCCGCCGTCGATTTTATTTTATGCCAATAGGTATATAAGTGCACAAGAAGATCACTCAAAGGAAGCGATCCGATGAAGCACCATCGGCACTAGAGTCGGAATAGCCACGCCGACTCTTCGGTCGGAGCAGATCACTCATCTGATGGTCGTTGGTGGCAAATCTGGAACAACAACAACGAAGAAGAAGAACCCAACAACGGCTTCTTTCAGCGTTTTTCGATGATCGGAGGAGACGATCCGGTGAAGCACCATCAGCACTGGAGTCGGAAAGTCAACGGTGATTTTCTGGTTGGCGGAGATCACTCGCTTGACAGTCTGACGGTGACGGCATAAGAGACAGCCTGTGTCAATAGCAGCAATGTCGATTTTTTTTTTGCCCCCTTTTTTGAAATTTTTAGTGAACAAAATCGGGGATCTAGTGCCGCGAGAAGTTGTCGGAGATCCGATTATCAGCGAAAACGATGTGAACGGAGTGGATCGCCTATCCGACGGTCAGAAAGTTGCAGCACTTGGAGCAGCGACAGCCTGCGTCAACTGCCAAGACGCTGATGGGTTCTGCCGTCCTTCGAATTTTTCCAATCGGAGATGGAGGAGACTGACAGGTCGACGCGGAAGGATCGTCGGTACCATCACGTCATCGGCGATAGTATCACACGACAGGTGGTAAGTCTTCTTCTTTTCTATCGAAATTGGAGAATCAGCAGTTGTCGGGTGCAAGCGGAGGTAGCAGAGGGACGACCATTGCCAGTTGACGCCTGGGCAGTTCTTCGGATTTTCCAACCAAAGGGTCGGTGGCAAAATAGCAGGGAACCGGGTTGGTTCGCTGGAGTGAAAACAACGGCTACTGATGTGGTGGCCCCACCATGGCTGTGTTCGCTGTCTTTACCGAATAAATTGTCGAGAAAAAAGCTGCGATGCTGAGCCTGAATGCTCACGATTCTAGCATAAGATGCAAGGATGACTATAGTCTTCTTCTTGATCAGATCGAGATGTAAACCACTTCAGCCTATCTAAGTGGAGCTGTGCAGGCTAGGATGTCGGCTGTGCAGTTGAAGACAAGCGTCTGTAGTTCCCCTTGCAATGCCGTGTAGTTAAGGTAAGCAACCATCAAAACAGCTGAGTTGATATGCAGATGAGATGAGTCATCAAAAGCGAAACAACAACATGGCGTACAATAGAGAAATCTCTACATTTTGGCAATGTGCTGCGCAAGTGAAGAATGATGTCTGCTTGTTGATTTGGGGTGCAGTCGAAGTAGTAAGCTTACCGTAGGAACTCTCCTCAACCGAGTAGTTGAAGAAATTACCTATTATCCATGCATAGTTTTGCTATGAGATGTTCCACCAACCCCTGATAAAACCCAAAAAGTCAACATCACATAACTTTTATATTTATATGCATGCTAGCACAGCCAAGCAACGTTGCAAAAGGACGTAGGGAAAACTCTCTCTTTGACATAAAGTAAAAGGATGGGGTCCACTCAATGGCCAAAGTCAACATTACTATTGGAGCTTGATAACCAACTTTGGAACATAGCTTCCAATGAAAAATAATAATAATAATCTAAGAGGCATTAATGGCTTATTATAGCTACCTTCTTTTGATATTAAATCATATTTTATTGGAGAAAAGCAGTCACCCATATCTCGCTACCTACCATCCGGTTGCGCAATCAAAGGCCAGGTCAAAGCGGAAGTGTATCTCCACTCGAGCAATCAAAGGCCAAATGCAACATCATTTGCATAGGTAGCAAAGGCAGACTCAAACTCTATAAATACCTCTCCCAGAAGGAGAGGAGAGAGATTTTTTTTTTTAGCACTGGAGCTGTGAGGATTCTTCAAGAGCAGGTGCCTCCCCTGACGCCAGTGGCCTTTGGCTACTCATAATTTCTCTAGTGCCTAAAGGCACTCTGCCATGGCCCCACCATAGTACACACATGGGTCCCACCCATGCTATGGTAATGGTGGGTTACATGTAATTAGCGGACAACAGGATAATGTTGGATTAGACAATTAAAACACATTAAACCTAATTGAAACACTAATTAAACTCCATAAATGGCAGAGTTACCTTATAAATCCCCCATAAATCAGGAACTAATGACATTATCTTAAATCAATTAAGAACTACATTTAGTACTAATCACTGTCATTAGTGCTAACCATGATTAGGCTTGATTAACTCAAAGTGTAAATAGGCTTAATTCATGCAACTTGGATCTTTGATCTCTTACAGTATAAACGACAGAGATCGCCCGTTTTCATTTTTCCATTGGATATTGAAAAACACCACCCTGACTTATTCAAAAGCCTAAGTCTAGGACCGAGTCAAACCTTAACAAACAGTATTCATCAACTCATTTAAAAGCCTAAGTCTAGGACCGAGTCAAACTTAGCAAACGCTATTACCAACTCACTCAAAAGCCTAAGTCTAGGACCGAGTCACTGAGTTATGACTCATCGAGTCAAACCTTAGCAAACATCACTCATCAACTCAACCAAACCCAGTTAACCTGGTCCACTCTTCTTAAGCTTCTCATAAGCAATGAGAGAAAGCTAAACTAAACCTAGGTCACCTATTTTCTTCTGGTCTCGTTCAGGTTTAAATACAATAGAGATCACTTGGTCTTGAGTTCTTTTGGGGTATACTAATTGGGTCACAAATCACCTACTGTCTCTATAGTTTCTTACAGTCTAAACAACAAAAATCACCCGATCTCGATTCCTCCCAAGATAAACTAATTTGATCAAAACACTCATTTTTTAGGATGACCTAGTGTTTAGCAACTCAGGCAAGAGTCGTATCACCCTATCCGCCCACTGACTCGAGGTGATCTCCTAAATATCAAGTTATCACGATATGTTCGGCGATTCCAAAGACAGCACACATACATTTATTCTCAGAGAGAGTGTGTTTTATTTTTGGGTCTCTGAGATGCATTGTACTTTTTCTTTTAATCAAGGGTTTTCTCCCATTGTGGAGATGTAATTAGGATCAGTTGTGGTCTGGGATGTGAATATACAATTTTTTGATGTACACAACAAGTGTAATCAACTGAGGACAATCAATAAAAATGGAAATTCTCTGATTCATTGTGACAAATTTTCATGTTGTTTCATTTTTACTTTCCTCTTTTTGTACTTGATACACATTTACTAGGAGGGAGTTTTTGGAAGAGGGTTTCCAAACAAACGCACCTTGATATGGTGGCCATATTCATGCATATGACATGCATTTATATGATGCCTCGTACCTTGCCCATAGTAGCATTTGATGGCAAACATTGGTACAACTTGGGTTAGGTTTTCCAAACTGATTGGATCCAACTTGGAAAATTTGGGCATGCTGGGTGAGATCGGTTTGAAAAATCTCCGACTTGGGGGTTAAATGGCACTTTTTTTCAACAGATCAGGACATAATCTAAATTGACTGAGTTGACCACATTATTCAGATTCAGCCTGACAACTTTAATCCAAGTTTTAACTCCCAATTTAACTCTCATTGTGGTTCTGAATGGTGATTATAGATTTTACCAAATGCTTGGTATTGATGGGTTATTTCATAGTTGATGGGCTTTCTCTTAGCTGTATTCATGGTTTTTACATGCTCAATGCAAAATCAACCAGCAGCCTCGCTTGAACCATAGTCAATCTGAACCCCATCTAGACCAACCTCGGTTGTGCCACCACCTGTGGTTTGGGTTTGGCAGCTAGTTTGTAGGTGGGCTGGGTATGGTTGTCCATCAGTCTGATTCCTTCTTACACAATTTGTTCCCTAGTTGCAATAAATGGTGTGCCAGATAAATGTGGATTGTGGGTGCAGTAGTAGATAGGATTTTCGGCCACAGGGAAAACACTCAGAAAATTCTGTTCCTATTTCATTCTAGGTGTTCGCTTGGAACATGACATTATGTACACATTTTCTGCATGTTCTTGCTCAGATTCAGATGCTTCATGGGCACCACCGTTTATCTCTGATCATCATGCAAGAGCCATTATGTGCATCATCCCTGTGTTTTATATTTGCCATTGTATACCTTCAAGCTTCCCAAATGTGCCAATGTTCAGTGTTTGCCCCCGTATTACATTTACCAGAATATTTGAAACAGGTTCCCACAACTATCTGAGACAAACAATCTAGGATAAAACTTGGCCTGCTTTTAAATAGACTCCTAATGCGAAATATTTCAACATGGCACTATATTTATTTCAATCTTTTTCCCATTCATTATTTTTAGCATTTGGATTTAACACCTTTCTCATCATTCTTGCTTATTCCTTTATGATTCATGTCATGGGTGCTCTGGTAATAAACTTTGTTTTCTAAATGGGATGATCATTTTTGTAAGTACCTGTTTTTATGGGCAATATCTTCCTACCTGTGGGAGCGTATTCCTAAAAATTTTTTGTTCTCTACTAAAACATGCTGATTTTGTTTCTTTATTTGCTGCTCAGGCTTATAGTGAACAGGATACATCAAAAATGCCGCTAGAGCTTGGAAGTGCCCTTTCACATGAGAGGGAACCAGTTGATGATCCAGAAATTCGTGTACAAGCATTGGAAGCTATTTACTTGATCACATTACAGGTCAATTTTCTGTCATCAATCAATCATTTTTTTCTGTCATTTTATAGCATCTCCACTCTGCTATCATTAGCATGGACAAAGTTGTGTGATTATTCTTGGTTTCTTTGATCCAAAAGGCCCAGAATTTCTTTCTTTGTAATGTTGATACAATCTAACGGTTTTAAGTTTTGATATGGGAATAATTTATGATGACATGATTTTCAGATTAGCATGTTAGGGAGTAGGGGCGTAAATTGGGTTGGGTTGAGTCAGGGTAGGGTAAACTCAACCCTAACCCTATTTGT
>JAYJMB010038238.1:0-12459 GCA_036873735.1 Pouteria campechiana | reverse complement strand
CGATACAAGTAAAGTTTATCTGTGTATTCTCACCTTTTTCTACTTCAAGCTTAATGATGAAGTTTTGAACTGGATAAACTAAGTGCAATACTATGATCTTTTCCTTAATAATTTCAAAATTTTGGGGCAATTAGGATCTCTGTCTGGGTAATCAAGTCGAAACCATGATCGTCATCCGTGATTTAAAACCTTCTGCTGATTCCTTGAAATTGTTGAAGAATGTTGCTAATGAAAGGCCATTTGGGTGCCAAATTTCAAACAAGCAGCAGTGCCCTTTTGTACATTTTCATGACTAATTTCCTCCCCTTTCTTTGTAGGACCCACATGTCACCTTCATCTCCCTTAAAATCATTCACAAGTTGGTTCAAATGGGGAGGAAAATGGCTTATTAAAGCCACATTTGTGGGCAGCATCCAGTTCCCCTGTTGAGCCTCCATTTCACGCTGCCAATTGCCACTTGTTCTTATTCATCTGTTCATCTTTTTCACAAGGAATCACGTCCCCCATATAAAACAAAATGCATCTTTTGGTTTCTGAGCTTGGTTGCTACCAGCAGGATTGAAAGCAAGGTAGAGGAGATGGTTTACCTGTTGTTCCCTAAACATGTTTCTGATCTTTTGGCTTGGCTTGAATGCCTGTCTTTAAAAGAGATTTTCTCCTGCAACACCCTTGCAGCAACTCCTCATGGAACCTTCCTCCTCATGAAATTCATGAATGGCAGGGACGCTGTTCATGAATGGCATGGACGCAGGTATTGGGGGAGGCCAGGAAGGGATGAGGGGTGAGCTGCGGCTATTAGGGATTCAGGGGATTAGGGCAGCAGGGGTGCAGCCGTGTAGGAGCATATATATATGTAATACAAATCGGGTCGGGTTGAACCTGATTTGTCACCCTGAATTCGGGTTGGGTCAGTCAGGTTCTGGTTGAACCCAAACCGATTTACACCCCTATTAGGGAGCAAGAATATCTAATTCGAATCTTTCATATATTTGAGTGTTTAATGTGAAAGCAAAGTGGGTCTTCTATGTCTTTTGATTTGCCTGGTTTTCTATGCCTATCCCTAAAACTTGGGCATCGCCACAAGGAATGTTGTTCCAGGCGATGAAGTCCAAGGAAGTTATCCAAAGAAGTTATGAAGCAGTCTTATCCCGAGGTATCCATCCTGATGGATTTTGCTAGATGACATATGCATGCCACATTTTGCCCCATGTCTACAAGTTTTAAATGTGGATTTTGCTCTCACCACTTCTTCTTTTGGGGTGTGTGGATAGCTGGACTTGAGCCTTCATTTTTTATTGCTGATATTGGAGTCTCGACCTTGAACCTTAAGGGTACATTGGATAGGTGGTTGGATGACTTTGGCTAAATTTGGAGCTCTGCTGAATGCATCTTCTTGTTTCTCTGTACAGGAGACAGGACGAAGAGCTCTATGGTCAGTCAATGGTCCACGGATACTCCAAGTAGGTTATGAAGATGAAGAAGATCCAAAAGTAATGGAAGCATATGAGCAAATCGGCTCCTTGGTATCATTTTCTGAACTTATCAAAGATTTGACAACCTTCAAAATCATGAATCTGATTATAATTAACTTTTTTCTTCAGCAATTGGTTCTGAACTGATTCAAGTGAACTAAAATTTTATTCTTTCAATCCCTCTCAAATTTTGGTCTGTTTACCAGCTGGTTCATGGCAGTGAAGCGGAGAGTTCATTGGCTCCAGCATCAACATAGCTGCTTCTAAGTCTCTCCATTGTCCCAATTCCTAATCAACATAGATTGAAGATCATACACACAGCTGTTAAGGCTCTTCAGAGTCCTGGTTCCTAGCAATCACCACTGATTGCAGAATGCTGGTCAAATCAATGATTAGGGGTATGATGCTATATAAATGATTTCTCGGTAGCGTTGCCAAGGATGTAACTTTGGATTCATTTGGATTTGAGAATCAACAATTCTATTTAAGCTAGATTGCTGTGTTCTGCAACTTTCCAAGTCATTGGATGCTATCTTTTAAGAGCCCATTTGATTTTTCCAGCAAGTGGCTGAAGTTAAATAAGCAGAGATAGCTTAAAATTGTTAAGCTATGGTTGATGTGAGTGTGGTTGAAATGATGAAATAACAAACCAAAAATCGAATTGTCCTCACTGGAGACTAAGTGCATAAAGTGATGTCTAAGAGAATTTAATAGAAACATTTGGATAAATTGAAATGAACACATTCGTCAAACAATTAATTATATAAAAAAGCTAAGGTGATTAAATTTTGAATTTAGTAAATTTTTTTAGAAATAGATGGAATCCATCTTAGGAATTATCTAATAATTATAGGGGTATTTGAGGACAATAAAATTTAGAAAACGTTAAAGAATTCTGAGAGGTCTCTTCCTTTGTTGCCATGTAAGAATGTTGTTGCCCTTGGTCTTGCTTGCTAGGTGCCAGTTGGTGCGCGGATGGCTTAAGAGCAAGCCCGGTTGATGCATCATGTATTCTGAAATCCAAATCGAACCAAACGGTTGGTCACGCATGGTTTATTTCGACTATTGATACGATGGAGGTGGACTACGCATACCATAAAAAGCCTCCTAAATCTACTTTCGAAACTGATTAATGTTAATCCAACTCCAATCAAAGTTGGAACTATTTATACCTTAGAAGCCCATATCAATAGCCATCCACATTCTTTCGCATTACTGCTTTTAAATGTCTTTCCATCTCGCTACAATCAACTAATATAACAAGAATGGCACGTTTGATTAGGAAGTTGAATGGATTGTGGCGCAAGGGCAATTAACTGAACATAATGTGAAACAGACGGGTCCCGTGGCATAGTTAGGCGTTTGCAAATGAGGTCCAAGGTTTCTGGAACCCACTAGGCCTATATGCCTATATATGAAATCTCGTTTGTTTGTTGCATATTCTACAGATTAATTTCAGCAGCAGACGATGACCGGTTAAATATGCCATTGACAAACGAATTTATGAAGTCAGTTGAGGAAAGTGATGAAACCTACCTTTTTGTGGCTCATCAGCTATGGAGATGCCATGCAGTCAAGTCCTTATTAAGCTGAATCCAACTCGATTTTGGCCTCGATCGGGTTGAATTAAGCTAAATCTAGCTTGATTGTGGGTTGAAAATGGAAACACTGGGATTCTGGATTTTCTGATCAAATTGGGAGACCGACCTAAAATCTGATTTAGGACAATTTTCACAAATCTTGGTAGGGTTTCAAACATGGTTTTGATTCACAATCTTTCCCGACAATTTAGTAATTTATTAGTTGGAATATTTGCAAATCATTATATTTTCATCGCAAAAACTTTCGCTCGCCGTCGGAGCATATTATCCACCTAAACGAGTCGAAGCTCTAAATAATAGACACCTCACCTGCTCTCACTTCCACTGGCATCAGGCATCTCTTGCCTTGCGGGTCGAAATCACGAATGCCAGCCAAGCATGTGCTACAGATAATTACGCAACACAACACAGATTAATCAACGGCTTTGTATGAGCTGCTGTCCCAGATGTTAACTCACACCAACCCACAACAAGATATGAAAAGGGCTCAAGTTTTCTGGATCAATTTGGCAGCTCACGAGACGCTCGGCAGCCAAAACTAGATAGAAAAATGGTTTTGGTACTTTTAACCCCTTTAGAAAGTGTGTCCAAACAGACCAAGAATCTTTCCTTCTATCGCTCAGATTGCCTTATTCAGTCAGTCAGGATTGGAGGCATCAATGAATATATTATAAAACATATATAATTGAGAAACAGTTATAAGCTGTCAATACAACTATAAACCCCGCCAAAAAAAGGAAAGACGGAAAGGAGGGTAGCCTCCCACCAAAGTTCCCTTGCATAAGACCACCAATACTTCTATTTTGGCAGGAGGATATTGGTCTTGAAGCCTTCGATTGTAAGTGAGGTTCGAACAACTGCATTACACAGTAGACACTCGGAGAGAGGTAGGAAGGAGACAGGAGAAAAATGACAACCCATACAGGGCAGCCTGACATTAGAGATGAAAGCCTATAAATGGGAACAACCAGGAAGCTGCCTATAACTGTAAGAAGGCTAACCCAGAAAAGAGAATAGGCAAAAAATAGAGGACCTGTTGCCTAGCCCTTCTGCAACCATAAGACTTGCTTCACATGAGCTGTTATGGTGAAAGACTAAAACTAGCTGTCATCCTCCTCATCATCTTCGCCCTCGTCATCTTCACCATCATCATCTTCATCATTGCCTTTTTCCTGCCATGTAAATTGAGATGAATGAGAAAATAATTAAAAGGTCATTGAAGAGGTGACTCAGTTCACAAATGAAATCTGCAACTACAAGCAAATGAGGTGAATTGAACAAGAGCAGGTCAGGCAAGGCACCTGCTGCACCCTTTTAAATTGTAGCCAAGAATCTCCCATGAGGCCAATTTTACCATTAATGAAGTCCAACAGCTTATTTTCTTAAGTTCAAGCAGAATATCTCCATCAAAAAGGTCAAGGATACTGGTCACTCATTTAGGACAAAGAAGCAAATAAAGTGTTGAAATATTCATTTTCATAGGACATGGCCCCCAAGTATATTATAACAATCTTTCCTTAAAAATCAATCTACATGTGTATTTTTCCACCAAATTTGTTGATTCATTAAAACTAGAAATCATAAAATGTTTCAAAATGCCTAAAATAAAGTCTATACATTTTTTATGGCTAAGGTAATATCCCTACATGTTGGTTTATTTGGCTCATAGAGAAATCAATTATTGTGATCCTGTTTCTCAAAGCTTTCATTGGCAATAAAACAACTGAAAGGTCTTGAGTGCTGCAACCAAGTGCTTTTACTTGATCCCGCAGTTGTTAAAGAAGTAAGGCGCACCAAGGCGCAAAGGGCCCTTGGGGCCTAGGCGCAAGGCACAATGGAAAGGTGCGCGCCTGAGTAAAGCAAGGCGCAAATTATATAAAATCAAATAAATTTAATTGTATATGTAATTTATAAAAATAAAATAATAAGATTACTCAAATGTTAAATATAATCCTATAGAGGGCTCCAACTTTGGTTAAGCCAAAAAGAAAGAGGAGATTGGAGAAGTTAGAGTCCTAATTGAATGCCAAAAGTTTTTTCATTTAATATTTTTTTAGGAAAGTTCAATCAGGCGCACCAAGTACACCTCAAGGCACAAGACGTAAGCCTGGGTGAGCCCTGAGCCTAGGCGCACCTTTAACAACTATGCTTGATCCTCTTTGATGTTGGCAGAAAATCTCTTGGAAGACAGCTATTGCAAAGAGGGATGGTTCTGTGATAGATGGTGCTCTGCGCTATGTTTTTATTACATCACCAAAGCTGAGGTGCTCATATTCTCTGTATTACACTATTACTAGGGCATAGTTTTTAATCACAGCTGCAATGAAGTAGAACCAACAACTTGAATGCCTCTGATGTTGATTTAAGAGGTATTTTATACATGACAACTACCTCATGAAATCCTTCTAAAAAAATTTTAAAAAAAAATGGAAAAGGGAAAGGAAAAAGAGTCAACTATACAATGACAGCATGATACCCAACAGCAAAAGGTGATTCCATGGATGTTGGAATTAGCGTTTCAGGAGAGCCATTGTTGGAAATTTCCCCCAACAAAGAAGGTACTAAAATCAAACATGATAGTTAGTATAGACTGAAGACAACAAATATGCAAAGTTACTACACACCTATTAAGAAATTACACTCAGCCAAAATAATTATTTGCTATGGTAGAGGTTTGCTTGAGTATAATCTGACATATTGCCACCTGACATGTCAGAACTCCTTAGGGGTGACAGATCAGGTGGTTTGGCAGGATGCTCTGGACCTAGTGGGTCAGGCTGACGGATGATTTGGGTGCTGGAAAAGACAAAAATTGAGCCAATCATGGAAAGACAGATGATTTAATTTTCCGTATACATGTATGATGTGGGTGCTGGAAAAGACAAATTGAGCCAGTCATGGAAAGATAGATGATTTCATTTTCCATATATATGTATTAAGATGTAGTTTGGTTGGCTTCTCAAAAATAAAAGAGTAGAGGTATATGTACTGTCAATTGCTGTGAAGGGATCATGATGCTATTGTAATGTCTCAACCAGAGATTTTCCTGCATCCCTGCAACTTCCTCTGTCCTCCCCACTGAAAATGCCCCACACTCACCCACTCACACAGGGACAAGAAACATAAATAACTAAATACATAGATGACGTGCAAATAAACACAAATTGGAACTACGCTAGCAGGATATCTAATGCACCTTTTTTTTCCCCACATACCCATAATAAAACATGAATTAGAAAGTTCATCTCACTTTTACCTCTTCATCATCATCATCACCATTGCTATCCTCTTCATCAGCTTCCTGTATTAAAAAAGCCATAATGTTACTTGCAAAAATGACACAGCAAGAGAAAATACAAGATATCATTTTAATGAAAGTGAAAAGGAAGAAAGGAGATATTAAAAGGTTAAAAAAACTAACATTTGTGACATACTTCAGAGGATTAGGCCATAGATCTTCCTTAATTATCTCAGCTACCTGCAATCACAGGCGAGAAAAGCACCATAACAGACATTTCGATGCCAAAGGTAAAGGAAGGTCCGAAATTCTAATGGATCTTCAGCTTAATTAAGCCAGGAAGCCTGAAAAAACTAACTAGCAATAAATAGTCCAATGAACGCAACAAGGCTAGTCAGAGGATATATTAGTAGCCACAGTGCAGAGCCATTACCAAGTTCCATTATTCATTATTATGCAACATTAATCTACTATACATTCTATGAAACCTAAAATTGTTCAGTGACAGAATCAGAAACTACCTCATCATTAAACCCTTCCGAAAGATCTTTATGTTGATCTTCAGTAAACCAGCTAAAGAAACTGCATCACAATGATAAAAGTAAATAATGAGGAAATCGCCTGCAAACATCAAGATAAAAATCTATACCCCACTCAAAATGAGATAGGAATAACAAGGCTCAAGGCTGTTCGTTTACTGCAATCACATATGGCATCTGTGCATGCCGCCTGATCTCCAAACTTTGGTTGAAACTTGTAAAAGTGGGATTTGTAACAGTGGGATGGCTTAACCTCCGATTTGTCCTAATTAAGATCAATGGGTTACATTCAACTTCCGTCAAAGTTACCTTTCCTCACAACTAAAGCCCACCACTACTACCAAAACCCTTCCTCCTTTGAAATCTAAAAGAAACTGTGGTTATACTGACTAATACAGGTTTTCTGCACACCTCCATGCCCCAGTGATTCCTAAAATCAAAGGATGGACTTGAAAGAGATTGCATATGCAATGGGAGAATATAACTAGGCTCCTCCTCCAGATGTTATCATAGAAATTGTAGGACCATCTAGACAGCATCCATATATCTTTAGGGATGCCGCTCGGGGGGGTTATGTCAAGTTGGGGTAATAACTGAATCTCCATCAGAGAAGGTTCAGGACAGACTAGGTGCTTGGGTAAGATTAGATGAGGGATTAAATGACAAATGGGATTAAAAATCTAACCATCAAGTAAAAATAACTTTGGCAAAGTGAAGTCTTTTGTGGTTTTTTTCTTTCATTAAGGATAATGTCCACTTGTGACTTGAGAGCAAATAAAATTAATGGTCCATTAGGTAGATAACTATATATTGCTTTGTTTTATTTTGGAAGTAACAATCATGCTTCAGCAATCATCATTGTTGATTTTCCACATCATTTTCAATCTTCATGATCCTTTCCATGCAAAGTTGTACTTAATTAACAGAGATGACCATTATGGAACACCAAAAAAGGCCCTAAAGTAATAGATAGAGTGGGGGTAAAACACAGGGTCTAGAGATGGTGCTCCGATCATAAAGAAGATGATGACATTATTTCACATTAATTGTTTTTATTTTTGAAAGCTAGCACCCAGCAAAAAGAGGTTTAATACATTAGCTTCCATCCAGATTCCAGAATGAGGAACTCTCATTCAATCATGATTCTTCTTAACTGTGTCAGTTCATTTGCCACATCCTGGGCCAAAAGAACCATTTATCCAAAGTAGGCCACTATCCCCCATGACTACATAATGAGATGATCCTGTGACATGACCTGCTCATATTAGGAAACATGAATAGAGAATTAAACAGTTCCAATATTTAGTTTATGTGGTTTGAACAACTAGACTACTCAGCATGTGAGCCCCAAGTCAGTTCTGAATTCCGATCATGTTGTCATGAGCACTATTGTATGGGCCCTGGTCAGGTCTGAATGATCATGTCTCTATAGGCACTATTTAGTGCATGGAAAGATGGTTCATGCAATATGTAGGCCATCATAATGATTCATAACTCAACTCACGTCCAAAACCCAACCGAGGTCTGATCAACTGCATTCAGGCCCTTGAGATTTCAGTCTGCACTCAACCAATGAGTCTTGTATACCAATGAAAGTTGCAGACCCACCTATTCCTTGAAACTATGCCAGGTTACCAAAGGCAAAAACTGGACATCCAAAAACCTGAATAGATGCACACTAAATTTATGAATACAAAATTGAAATGCCCATCATGGCACAGGTGCACAGCAATAAATGAGCAATCCTGTCCTCCTACATTCTACAAATAAGTGGCCGAGCATCACCTAAGCAATGTCACAAACTTGAAAATACCCATAAAATGCGACTGCAATAAGCGCCCCCCTCAAACTTAAAAAATTGAGAATACTGGCCTCATTTTGGCAAAGCATATTATGAGCATAGAATGCTTCATTGGCCAGGCTATGCCAGCTTAGATTAGGTCAGGAAAGCAACCAAAGGTCTTTTTGTAAACAACTGTTGAACAACTGTATTCATTTGTGCACTGAATGGCCATAACAAATATGGTAGGCAATAAATTCGTGTAGTGCATTTCAATGTATATGATGATGGAATAAAAAATATTACTATATCTGCTAAACCTAGATTCTATGAAATCTTTCATTCAATTACAGCACAAGGAGATTGAAATCATGCAGCATGCAATTCTGGTAAAGGCATCTTATTCCCCTCTAGAGTTCAAAGGCATATCATTGATGATTAATGATTCATTGAACAGGATACACCAAAGATTAGGTTATCATAGGGACCATATTCCATCTACTAAACACCAATTAATAGCTGTATTGATAAATGCACAGACCATGAAAAAATATGGTAAACAGCTGATCAAATGACGTCGCTATGAATGCATTCACTCTGGAATAAGAAATATTAGAAATGTGCTACAAGTATACATTTTAGCAAAGGGATGAGATGTATAAACGAATGAAATATATGACCTGATCATCCCACCCATGCAACTTTTGCATGATTAACAACTTTTTTAAGTATAGTGAGACTACCACAAATATGAGATATACATGTGTATGTGTATGTGAGGGGGGAGAGAGAGAGAGAGAGAGAGAGAGACCTTTCTTCAAAGAGGGGCCGCTTGCTCCCTTTCTTTGCATGATCACCACCATTAGCAACATCCTTCAAAGTTTAAACATTACAGGAAAAACTATAAAAGTAAATACCCCAAAACTGAAAACTTTGTGGCTATTAAAAAAAGCAAAAAACCAGTAAGGAGACGAGCCATACCATACCCTCCTTCCACTTGATAGTGGTTCCAGTTATCTTTGTCGTCCCATCATCGGAAAAGGAATAAGTCTTTGTAAGCTTTGTATCTTCGAAATAAGGATTGGGAGAAAAGTTCTGGAACAACAACAGCATTAAAATGAGCATCCAATTAAAAAACCATGGTTAATCTGTTCCAATGACCTAAATAAGCAAAAATCAATGGCAGCAATCCTATTATATCAAAACTGAGGAGAAGAATCTCACAAGTGTTATGGAGTAGCCTGATTTAACATCTTTGAAATCCTCAACATCCAGAGAAAGCAAATACTTGAAAATCTACACCAAAGCACAAGAAGATGTAATCAACATCACAGTGAGCAGACAATTGATGCAATTCACAAGACTTAATAGTCAGCTTGCTTTCTTCTTGATTCTGAGAGTGAGAATCAGGTCAAGCACTAATTTTATCACTAGCTTTTGCCAAATCAATGTGCTTGCATGGGACTCTGAGTGCAAGTTGGACTTGAGAATTATCTCAAAGCATGATTAATGGCAGAAAATTCATGGACCTAACTCCCAGCCTGATAAACAGATGCACTCTGCTAAGACTAACTCCACATCACCCATCATGTCAATCTGGTGCCAGAGTCTGTTCACCACCTCCAATTAATAGAGCCTTGATAGTGTTGTATGAGTAATCATGTTAGAAAGAAAACGGAACAGGAGAAAAATAAGAATGATGGATGAAAAAAAAGCAAGAAAAGTAGCAATGATATCCCATAAAGGCACATTAGATCCATATCAATTCATTCATACATTCATCCATGAGATTAATTCAAACAAACCTTCTGGTCGTCCTCGTTCAGAAGATCACAGAGTGCTGGGTGGCTCAAGAACTGCACAGTGCAACATTCATTAAGTCCATCAGACAACAAACATGCATTCTAACAGATTCTCAGGATCACTCTAGATGAAAGAAGTTGAATAGGTAGTCTTAAATAATTAAGATGGAAAAACAATAAACTAAGGAATAGACTACAGACCGCAGTTAACCAGAAATCCGGAATGGACTGAATGATTTCATTCCTCCTCCTGTACACAGGCCTGCGAATCTCATTGTATTTCTGTTCCACTTCCAACACTTTGTCGCTTGCTTCCTCATTGATCTGTCATCCATAGACAATCATGGGACAATCTATCACAGAGATGCAGAATCCCATCAGAAAGCATGGGAAACCGAGACATGGTCTAAAGTTTAGAATATGCACCAGATTGTTCAGACTTCACATTTATGGAAACTCCTTAATGCTCACAGAAGAAAAGACAACCACTGAATGCAAGCAGCAGAAACATCAAGAGATGGAATGAATATACAATACCGAATGCAGCAGTCGTTGTTCCGCTTTGAGTTCCATCCCACTCAAGATGCGTACATGAAAAAAGGGCTATCGTCCAATAAATGGGTTTCTTGTGGTCCTTTTAGTTGTTTTTAAGAACATTTTCTGTAAACAAGGTCCTAAAATTTCGACCATTCTTTTTTTGGAAAGAGTGGATTACATATTTATTTCAATGAAATTGTTTTGAACTGAAACAATATCAGCTGCAATAATCTGCTGAACACCGTTGACTATCCAATGCCAGCAACCATGCAATCACTCGATTATATTCGACATACAGCATTAATGTGTCCAATTGGTTTGCAAGCATGCAATGCAACATTGTAAAGCAACCACAAAACACTGAAGCTGCACTGATGCATTCTTCAAAGAAAGAAACATATCAAAAGACATAG
Organism: Pouteria campechiana; assembly: GCA_036873735.1. Lineage (NCBI taxonomy): Eukaryota > Viridiplantae > Streptophyta > Magnoliopsida > Ericales > Sapotaceae > Pouteria > Pouteria campechiana. The sequence goes on along the minus strand of JAYJMB010038238.1, from coordinate 1,077 downwards.
TGGAGACAATTTAAAATGGCACAGGAACAACTCCTGAACACCTACATCAGAAGTGCACACTCCATACAGATGTCCATGCAGGGAAGCTGAAAAGAAATGGTCACGATTCCGTTTCAGTCCTTTCTCAATCCTCACATAACACTTGCATGAAAAAGAAAGAAAACAATACACCGATTGGATTTTTCCTAGGTTTCTTCAGGATAATTTTGGTAGCATAAAGTCCTAAATTTCTACCACTGTAATTTTGTAAACTGCACTTATTTATCTCTTCTATAAATGTTTTGAGCCGAAACAAAACCAACAGCAACAATCGGCCCAAAGCAGTCTGTTGTAGACAACCAGCAGACCAAGCAGCAATTCAATAATGTTCTACGTAAACCTACATCGTAAAGAAGGCACGCAGAGCGAGCCGCCACCATGCATTCGTTTCAGTTCAGATGAAGAAAAAGAAAAATGCACCAGCAGTTTCTCTCGCGCCATCGAAAAACCTTCATAGATTAATCAAAGGCTCCAAATTCTCACTCAAAATTTAATTCTTCAGCGAAATATTTGACAATCGCGAGAGGAAACTCGAGAGCCGGCCGCAATGAGCTTTTACAACAGCAGAAACTAAAAAAGGCAGGAAATTGCGAAATGAAAAATACACATATATACCTTCTCGAGCTCGTCTTGTATTTCCTGAAGTTTCTCAATGGAGAGAACGAGCTCTCCGTCGACATGATCGTTGTCGTCTTCATCTCCTCTTTCAGCGACCCTGGATTTCTTACCTTTGTCCGCCACCATTTTCTCCGAACCCTAGCTTCTGCTTGCGGAGGAAGGAGAGAGAGAGAAAGAGAAAGAAGCTCCTGGTGCTGTCGAGCAAGGCCGCCCTGCTCCGGTTTTATAACAGGATCTCTTCCACCCCGCTCACCATCCTAAGGTACGTTGCCCTGGCTCTGGGTCCCACCCTCCAAGATTAAAGAGGATTAGATACAGCACCCAGCTCCACCCAACGTGTGTAGCTTGGTTGAAAGTACGCCCCACGCATTTCATCTGGAAAATCTAAACCGTTAATCTCTCTATACTTTAAATTTTTTG
>JAYJMB010038237.1:0-79551 GCA_036873735.1 Pouteria campechiana | reverse complement strand
CTGGAGGTGGAAAAATCATGGTATAATCATGTGGATTTATGGTGTAAAGTGGAGTAACGACCCCAGGAGGGCGGGGCGTTACATAAGAGCTGAGAAAGAGATCATTTCTTCCCCTGTGCTTAAATGTATAACAGTCTTTTGGTTAATTTAAAAACCAAAAGTTTGTGGTAAACTTTATAAACTATGTTGTATTGAGTTGATGGTGATCTCTGGAAAACCATCAAGTTTGTTGGTAATCTTTAAAACCAATGAGTTGGTAGTGAACTTAGGAAAACTACCAAGTTTGCCTATAATCTTTGAAATAGGTGAGTTTCCTAGTGAACTCATAAAACAAGAAGAAGTGTTGGGGACACTTATGTATGCCACTTAGAGCTGGAATCTAGAAGAAGTGTAAGGGACACTTATGTATTCCATTGTACAGGAAAAGTGGAACTTAAAGCACAATGAGTTGGTGTCCTTGGATGAGTGGATGTAGGGACAGGGTCTTGAACCACTATAAAATTTGTCTTGTCTCTATGTGTGCGTGTGTGTGTGTTTGTTATTTGCTTTATTCTTCACACATCATTTTATTCATCTCAAGCCACTTCACACACAAGCATGAAAAGAGAGAAATGATCCATCAGGAGTTATGCAATGAATTTTTATTTACCCAATTCACCCTTCCCCTCTTAGGTTAAGCCATCCTACGGGACCCTACAGATCCTAACCTCTTAGCTTGATTTTGATGATGAATGTGATTAACTCGCTGAGTTTTGATGATGAGTAAACATGTGAGTGAAGAGTTAAGCTACTGACAATAACATTCCCAAGTGTGCATTAATAAATGTATGAAACAAATCAAGGGCAGTAACTTTAGATGTATGGACAATGTATGCTGTTGAGATTATTGTATATCTTTAATGACAACAAAACTTATCTTAAGACTTGATTTATGCTAATGATGCTTTGAGTATAGGAAGCTTGAAATGTTGAAAGATATGTGTAACAAGGATAAAAAGAAGAGGAAATAAAAAATGGAACAACATCACAAGATTTGTCATCTTTGGAATGAATCAAATAATTTTCATTTTTATTGATTGTCCTCTATTGATTACACTTGCTGTGTACATCAGAAAAATTGTATGTTCACATCCCAGACCACAAGTGGTCCTAATTACATCTCTACAATGGGACAAAACCCTTAATTAAAAAGAAAAGTACAATGCATCTTAGAAATTTGAAAATAAAACACACACTCTCTCTCAAAATAGATGTGTGCTGTCTTTGAGATCGCTAAGCACATTGCGATGACTTGATATTTAGGAGATCGCCTCAAGTCAATGGGTGGATGGGATGACACGCTTCTAAACTGGGTTGCTAGACACTGGGTCAACTTAGAAAATGGGTGTTTTGATCCAACTGGTTTGTCCTAGGCGGAATCAAGATCTGGTGATTTCTGTTGTTTAGACTGTAAGAGACCATAGAGATAGTAGGTGTTTTATGACCCGATTGGCATATCCTGAAAGGACTCAGGACCGGGTGACCTCTATTGTGTTTAGACTTGAAAGAGATCAAAGAAAATAGGTGACCTAGGTTTGGTTCAACTTTCTCTCATTGCCCATGAGAAGCTTAGGAAAAGTGGGCCAAGAAGCATAGGAAGAGTGGGACCAGGATGACTGGATTTGGCTCAGCTCTCTCAATTACCCATCAGAAGCTTAGGAAGAGTGGGACCAAGATGACTAGATTTGACTATTTTGATGAATGGTATATGCTAAGGTTTGACTTAGTGAGTCATGACTCAGTGACTCGATCCTAGACTTAGGCTTTGGGATAAGTCAATGAGTGGTGTTTGCTACAGTTTGACTCAGTGAGTCATGACTCAATGACTCGATGAGTCACAACTCAGTGACTCGGTCCTAGACTTAGGCTGTTGAATGAGTTGGTGAGTGGTGTTTTCCAATATCCCATGGAAAACTGCAAGCGGGCGATCTCTGCCATTTACACTGTGAGAGATCAAAGATCTAGACTACATGAATTAAGCCTAATTACACTTTGAGTTAATTAAGCCTAATTATGATTAATACTAATGATAGTAATTAGTGTTAATGATAGTTCTTAGTTAATTTAAGATAATGTCATTAATTTCCTAATTGATGGGGCAGTTACGTGGTTTAATCAGGGTTCAAACAGGTTTTAATGTGTTTAGAATGTCTAATTCAGTATTATCCTATTGTCCATTGGCCATATGGGACCCACCATTACCACAACATGGGTGGTACTCATCTGTGTACCCTAGTGGGGCCATGGATTAGGGGCATTTTTGGAATGCCAGCTTCAACATGAGAGCATTTTGGGCATTCCTGGAAAATGTGCCTAGCTTCACCAGTGGGGGTATTTTGGGAATTCCTAAAAAATGTGCTAAGCTCCACCATTTTGGCAATTTGGGAATTTCAGCTTCAACATGGGGGTATTTTGGGAATTTCAGCTCCAACATAGGGGCATTTTGGGCATTCCAGCTCCACCATTAAGCATTTTTGGGAACTCTTGAAAAATGTGCCCAGCTTCGCTAGTGGGGGTATTTTGGGAATTTCAGCTCCACTATAGGAGCATTTTGGGCATTCCAGCTCCACCATTGGGGCATTTTTGGGAACTCTTGAAAAATATACCCAGCTTCACTAGTGGGGGTATTTTGGAAATTTTAGCTCCAATTAGGGGCATTTTGGGCATTCTAGCTCCACCATTAGGGCATTTTGGGAACTCTTGGAAAATGTGCCCAGCTTCACCAGTTGAGTTATTTTGGGAATTTCAGCTCCAACATAGGGGCATTTTGGGCATTCTAGCTCCACTATTAGAGCATTTTTCCATTTGCACCATTCGCCAATCTCAATATTTTAATTAATTTAATTAAAATATTCTAACTAGTGTGGATTGTCAGAAATCCAATTAATTACATGCATGTCCAATATAGGTACCGTGCAATTAATAAGTCACAAAAATTTGAATTCTTTTTCTAATATAGCCCTTGAACATATATTTTCGAAAGTCTACCTTCTAGAGTTGATACACATATTAATTTCAGCTTCTAAAAATATTTTGTACGACTACGATCCTTCATTTGCTCGGCACGTCAGTAGGATTGTGCAGTGGTGTCGCTGCCCATCCTGTCTCCATGCCACATTAGCTGCACGCCATCCTGGCAAAATGCGTTCGCATGAACGAACAGCCTTGGCTGCGCAACACGTCAGCCCATGCCACCTCCTCCGCATGCCACATTGGCTGCTCCTCAGCTGCAGCCACGTCGGCTACTCCTCATTTTCGTTATCGTTGGCTATGCGGCTAAGGATTTGCCTTGTCGTCGGCTACGAGGCTAATCCACCCCGTCTGCACGGCACGTCAACAATGGCATGGGGGAGATCATCAAGAATGCCTTCTGTCGGTCGCTTATCTCTCTGCCGTCGATGTTTTGACATCTTGTAGCAACCGTCGCCACCACTTCGCCATTAACGATCGTTGCTTCTCGAGTAAACCAGCTCACTGTCGACAAATTGATTGCGACAAGAGAGAAGAAAAATCGGAGAAGATGATGAAGACGCATCAGTGTCTTTTCTACCAGCGATGCAGGCTAGGATTGCTGTCAATGTCCATCTGTCCATCGGGTAATCCATGGCGGTCAAAAAATCGACGGTAACTTTCTGACTTCGACGCGGTTGATGTTGCTGCCAATCCTCCCTTCCAGTTGCCAGAAATTTCAAAAAAATGTTTAAATGCCCATTGTTTCGGCCGCAAATCGCCACTGTGATGTCATGGTCCAACCATCGGTCGGTCAATCTGCTTCGACCACAATGTTTACGCCGATGTCTTGATCTCCGACGACTATTCGCTGCATTGAATCCTTGCTTGTGGTTGCCGGAAGATAAAGAACAGGGTGCTAATGCTCCCTTCTTCCTCCCTGCCGTCGTCTGACCACCGGAGAGTCAATCTGCTCTGGTCAGAAATTTGGTGTTGCTGTTCCGACGTCGACATTAATTATACCAGATTGTCCTCTCTGGTCACCGGAAGATTTAGCCGTACGCGGAAAAACCCATTTGTTTTAGCCGCAAATCGTTGTTGCGATGCCACTGTCCAACCATCGGAAGGTCAATCCACTTCAGCCATGACGTCTCCGCTGTCGTCCTGATGCTAGATAGCCTTTTTTCCTATCGGATCCTTGCCTTCGGTCTACAGAAGATGCAGGACAGGGCTGCTGACGTGGCCTTCTTCTGGCAATGTTGCCATCGCAGCTTTTGGCTATTGAGCGGGACTGGCTTAGATTTCGATCTTCTGCTCACCGCCGATGGCCGATGAAGTTTGCAAATTGCTTAGACGGAGGTGACGACGAGCAGGTTTGGTCGGGTGATGACGACGTCACCGAATTTAAAATTGATGCGTGAGCTCCTCATGTGGTAGAGCACGCGAGCAGATCCCCTCCCCTTCCCCACAATTTTATTTTCTACCATGGGTTATCATTCAGGTCCCTACAATATGCTTGAAATGTATGCACTTTATTGGGATATCATTTACACAAGCATATACATCTTGATATAAGTCTAAATACTTTAGAAAAAGGAGAAATCATCTTAATCCTTATTGTTTTCAAATTTGGTTATCACTTCATAATGCTTTGGATCATATGCTAATGTGTCTCAAAGAGATATATTTTTGAATGAAAAATAATGTGTGCTTAAATAAGTTTATAAATACAAATCATGATTCAAATTACATATCTATGCTTTACAACTTATGAAAATCTTATGTGGAAAATTATATTATGATGAAAAATATAATGACAAATATCAAATTGATGAAAGTGGCAAAAGTGCAAAAATTTCTAAGTGTATGAGAGTTACTACAGTGTCAGACGAAGTGGAACGAGCCTCGGACAAAGCTGTCATGAAACTAACTTTAGACGAAGTGCTATAGTAGCTTCTATAGTAAATCGCTATAGGACTTCAGACGAATTGTGTTGCTATAGTACTCTCAGACAAATTTCTTAGGCAGATAAATTCCTCCTAAACAAAGTTTTCTACAATATCTTTGGACAAATTTCTTGGGTAGATAGATATCCTATACAAAGCATTCTACATTGCCTACTACAGTAACCTTTGGATGAATTGCTATAGTAACATTGCTATAGTAACACTCAAACAAACTTTTTAAGCAAGAAGATTTGTAAGAAATTTACTTTGGATAAAGTATAGTCTCCATGAGCACTATTGCAAAACTACTACAATAACAATGCTATAGTAAAAAGTCATTATTTTCAAATGATTCAAAGATTTAATACATTACCAAAGCTTTCTATTTTTGAGCAATCATTTCCTTTTTCTATCAAGAACGAGGTTGCAGACTTTCCAACAATTAAGAGGCAATCAGAAGATAATGCTTCCAATGGGAGAAATGAAGAACAGTCTTGTATATTAATGTTGCTCATCTATCTCTAGTATTGCATTCAATAAAACCCATCTTCTCCAATGGTCAAGTTCTTGAGAAGAGCTATTTAAGGAGATGAGCTGGGTTGTTTCAAGAGTTAAAGGAATTGAAGAAGCAAGAGTATTAAACTTAACACCTTCCACAAATCTTTGCATCCCTAGGCTAAGAGCTTTAATCTTCAAATATTATTCAAGAGCTTCATCTTCCTATCTATTCAAGGACTACTTCTTCAAATATATCAAGGGGAGATCTTTTGCATTACAAGGAGATTATTCAAGGATCATGTCTTCCCTAGAGTTTATTAAGAAACAAGGAGCTTGAAGGTTATAACTAACAAAGGCAAATCTACTAAAAAGAAACCCATTCAAATTTCCCAAGTGTTTTGACTCCAAGTGCTGCCAAGATCAAAGAGCTTCAAAGCTATATCAATACTACCTCAAGGGAGTTCAAAATCACTATAATCTGCTTATTGTATTATCATTTGCATTTATGGTTTAACTGTGTACTCATCCACGCAAACAGAGGCATTCTCTTGTTTACCCAATACTATAAAGGGAAAGTTATTGGTTAGCTCAGGAAATCAGGTTATTGAGTTGGTGGTGAGCTTAAAAAATCTATCAAGTTTGCTGGTGATGTTTGAAACCAGTGAGTTTCCTAGTGAGCTTGGAAAAACTAGAAGAGTGATGGAAACACTGTGCTTACACCCTTTGGTATTGGAATCCAGAAGAGTACTGGGAGTATTATAGTTTAGCCCTCTAAAGATGAAATCTAGAAAATTGATGGGTGCACTATTATATTTCCATTATATGAGATAGTGGAACTTAAGGCACATGGAGAGTGTGCTCTTGGAAGAGTGGAGTAGGGAGGTTGCCCGAAGCACTATAAAAAATTATGTTGTTTGTGTGTGCTATTTCTAATTATTTTACTTTCCTTGCGCTTTATTGCTTCATTATTCATTTTATAATTACATTGCACATAAGTATGAAAAGAGAAAAATTGATTTAAAAGGGATTAAGCAATAAATTTTTGTAAACCAAATTCACCCCTCCCCTCTTGGGTTAATCCATCTTACAGGACCCAACAAGTGGTATCAAAGCAAGCTACATAACTAATTGTAGGGATCTGCATGGCTAACCAAATTCTATCATTGTCTATGTTCTGTGAAGATTTTTCCACCTCCCAACTTTCATATTATGATGGATTCGATTATGCACAATGGAAGAGAAGGTTGGAAATTAGTCTTATGGCCAACGACCATGATTTATGAAAAACTATTTTTAATGGCCTTGTCAAGGATGAAGAAAGATCAAAGTTTGAAAATGTTAAGGCTATGAATGCCTTACTTCATTCTCTTTGCCCAACCATTTGCAAGTCTATGCTAACCTATAAAAGTGTAAGAGAAATATTGGACAGGTTGAAGGCAGCTTTTGAGGGTCACACAGATTTGCACTCAAGTTTACTAATTCTTCTACTAAGATTGAATTGAGTGCAAAAAATGAAGACAAAGAAGTGGAGAAAAAATATGATCAATCAATGAAAATTGAAGCACTACAGATTAAACGACAACCACAGATTGAGGGGGAGTAATCTCATGAAGAGATTAAGATTCAAGAAAAAGATTTGGCATATAATGATGCAGAGAAAGAAAAGAATGAAGAAAGCCAAATTTGTGAAGGTGGACTTGCAATAGAAAGCAAAGATTTAGAGCAAGTCAACAAAAAGAAAGAAGATGAAGAAAAGAAGAATTATCTAGCTCCATGAAAAGAGAAATGGTTGACAACATTGACAAGAATCTAAGGCCGGGGAAGAAAGGTAAGTGCAGGGATGATTTCTAAACACAAATGGCTTTGTATTCTATCATGATTTGCATTTAAAATCTTTATTCATTTGTCTCTAATATAGCTTCATATGAACATGAATAGAACCTTAAGGTTTAGCATAGATTAGAAGAACCTAAAATAAATGAAATTCATTATACAAAACTAAAACATAAAAAGAGTACTCTAGAGACAACTAGGAAAATGAGAACTATGATTGATCTAGCATACAATTTAGTTGGAGCTTTCAAAGAAGTTAGTTCTCATTCATATTTCAAAGAATTCAAGGATGGTTACAATTAAAGCAGAATGTTCATCTTGATATTATCCAAAGAATCTATTTTAAATCTAAAAAAAATTAATCTAATGCAGACCAAAACTAGGAAAATCTAATTGCTGCATTCATAAAACTTAGAAGGAGAAAAATTTCATAGAAAAAGTAAATAATCTAAGTAATAAATGATTTATTCAAAATAATGAAGAGCATATCATTTTGCCATGCAGTCTAGACTCTCAACTACATACTACTCTGTATTAAAAATAATTGCAATCACGAAGTTGTTATACATGTTCATATCTAATTGAGTTTACTAATGAATAAAAAATGGAAAGATTTTTCTAAGCATATGTAGCTGAACAAAATCCTCAAGATGAAAGATCAAGGCAGCTTCATCCAAGAATTCAAGAACTTCATCCGAGACATTAACTTCAGATAAAGCAAAACATCTTAGACAAAGAATCTTCTATCGGTAAACCATGTCATCCAACTTCATTTGAGACAAAGCAACATTATCCTAAATGACGATGACTCCAAATGACAAAGCTAAATGAAGAATCAAGCTTGGCATCTCCATGCATGAACTCAAATGCAAAATCTACAAGGGAGTGTCAAAGAAGATAAGTTACCCAACTGATATATCTATTTGATGAAAGAAAACTATGCACTTTGTTGCTATATAGATTCTTAGTGCCTCTGAATTTACTGTCTTGGATTTGAATGGATATGAAATCATTGTTTCTGAACTAAATCATTTCAAAAATTTAAATTGATATGTAAAGTAATTAATCTTTAATATAATTACAGTCCCAAGGCATAATCAAGCCTATTTGGGAAACCTCATGGTTTAAGGTCTTGAATAAGTGTTCATGGCTAGCCATTCCTTCTTTAACCATCATTAAGGCTTAAATTTCTAAGATTGAAACAATTAACAAAATAACTTAAATATTGGTGAATGCTTAAAATATATGCTCATGTCGTGAATTATTGCATCTTATCCATCATTTCTATTATTTATGAAAATAATGTTTGTAAGAATGTTTGAGCATATACAACTTGAAATCATATGATAAGGAAATTCAAATAATATATGATGGTCTGTTTCATCTCAAGTTGTTTTTTGCAATTCCACATCACCTAAAGAACTTTAAGTATTTTGATCATAACTTTCTCGCACAGACTCAAAATTAAGTGATTCTTGATTCATTAGATAGATATTTTGAAGGGATAAAAATTGTATATTTATCACATTTTCTAAATTAGTCTACTTATAAGATTCGCTTAGCCTCAAACTGACACCTTTTGACAATGTTAAGAGTTGTTATGTTGGACATTGTTTCAGCTACTAGAGACAGTTGTAATGTTTTTCTCATACAAAATCAGAATTATATAATTCTTAATGAATTGAAAATATGAGAACAAGGGCCATAACTTTGATATTAAACACATTTACCAAATTTGACTCCAAAGGTACTAGAATTTGCCTAAAAAGTGACACCTATTATAAACTTCAACTTCTGACATCTAAAATTGAAACAAATTCTATTAAGTATAATATTTACTCAAATGTGATTGTAAACTACTAAAAATCTATTCAGAAGAAAAACAACAATTCAAGTCTAAAAATTGAAGAGAATGATGGAAATGCTCAATTCTAACATAAGTTACCAAACTTGAGAAATTTATAGTGCACACCTTAGAGATCAGACCTTAGAAAGGCATGCATCTAAATATGAGAGATAGGAGATCAATTCAAAATATGTAACAGTCTATATTCTACTACCTTGCATTGATAAATTCTTTAGTGATCAAATCCTATGTTGAATGTCGAGATATAATTCTTGGATGATTTGTTTAATTGATGATATGCATAAATGATGGTATGAATAGATTTGCAAAAGCACTTAGGAGTATACAAGGACATACAAAAGGCTTATAAATTTCTAAATATAACTGAATAAGTGTGGTTTGAGTGAGCATGGAAAGTGATATCTATTTCATGTTGACCCACTCTATTCAAATTTCATAATGACATGCCTTACAAGTAGAAATAATGATGTTTGTTGTAAATATGATCTTAGAAGAATTAAAGAAGTATTTCATGAAGCACCTTTTGATCAAGCACTAAAATTTAATTATTTTTGATGATCCAAAGTTTAAGTTAGAAGAAATCAGCATTTCTGAAGATCTTTCTAAAAAGTTTATATTTCTGAAAAGTTGATTCCTAAGGATGTGAATTCAAAAAACCTGAGAAAGTTTCAGAAGTGTTGTAATTCACATGTTTTTTAGAAGATGAAGTGCTGTGTAAATAGCAAAAATGGTTTGATTAAAGAAACATAGCAAATGAAAGTTAGGTGATATAGTATTAAAAGATGATGCTCTTATCTTTGCAAATAGGCCTCCATCTATGCATAAAATTTTCAATTATCACATAATCAGTTGACATTCTACTTATAGGTTCTATTGGAGCAACAAATCACCCTTGTTGAGCACCTTTCCTTGGAGATTTTGATGGAGATTGCCTTCATAGTTACATTTCTCAGTCCACCATCTTAAGAAACTTAGGTGGTATAAAGATCACCATATAATCAAAATTATAGAAATCTCAATCTTAATCAAGAAAGTTTAGTGGATTTAACTTGTAAACATCCCTACAATGTTGCAATCATTGAACAACATCAAGAAACTACAACCTAATGAGAAAAATAAACACAACAACAAGGATCATGCATTGTCATAACTATTGAATGACTGAAATGATGGGTGTTTGTCACCTTGTGAGATTAAAACAGTGATGTTTTCATTCTTGGAAAGATGTGGTGAAGCTTCTTATGTAATCTCTTTGTGAAATATGAAATTTTTTTTGCAATGATTTGAATATCAATTTGGCATCCTTTGTGTCTAAATGAGAATTATAATTTTGATGCATCCTTGAAATGATATATGAATTGATGTATGCTTGAAAGCTATTTACATATCTTTAAAATGTCAATTACAATTATGTAATATTTGGATGTTGCCCATGACATGAATCTATTCTTTATATTGATAAAAAATTATCCTATCTCATGTTCATAGTTATGCTTTGTACAGGTGCTTTCTTTAGGGACCCAACAAGTAAATTTTTCTTCATCTAAATTCTTCTTCATGTTCATAGTTATGCCTAAAAAGTCCTATCCTCTAAACAAAAGGTGAGAGACAAATGGTAGAAGCCTTTTTTAAGGAAGAAGAACTACTATAGACAAAAGGGGGAGATTTATATGTTATTTAGATTACAAACTACATGAATGAGTAAAGGGGGAGAAGAGCATATTGATTTGATCCTATCTAATGCTCATAATTATGATTAACTATCCTATCTTTGAGATATTAAGGGGGGAGACATGCCCCATTTTGAAGTCCCTTTTTGATTCTAACCAAAAGGGGGAGATGAATGAAGAAAGTCATGTGATGGGCAGATAGAAAAAGACATGTCATGATATGTCTCTAGGAGAAGAATAAAATCATATATGTTGTGACTTGTTTTCATGTCAAAGTATAAAACTCCATAATATTTCACGTTTCAATTAAATAGGGGGAGTTTGCTTTTGGCTCATTAGCATGTCCTTTAAATGTTACAAGTCTTCAAGTTTGGTCATCATCAAAAAGGGAGAGATTGTTGGGATTATTGTATGATTTTGATGACAACAAAACTTATCTTAAGACTTGATTTATGCTGATGATGCTTCTAATATAGGAAGCTTGAAAGGTAGAAAGATATGCTTGAAATGCATACACATTATTGGGATATCATTTATTATGCAAGCATATACATCTTGATATAAGTCTAGATACTATACAAAAAGGAAAAATCATCTTGATCATATTGTTTACAAATTTGCTTATCATTTCATAATGCCTTAGATCATATGACAATGTACCTCAAAGAGATATATTTTTGAATGAGAAAGAATGAGTGCTTAAATAAGTTTATAAATATAAATCATTATTCAAATTGCATATCCATGATTTATAACTTATGAAAATCTTATGTGGATAATTATACTATGATGAAAAATATAATGAAAAATATCAAATTGACAAAAGTGGCAAAAGTGTAGAAATTTCTAAGTGCAAGAACACTGCTATAGTAATTTTACTACAGTGATTTTGCTACAGTGTTGGGCGAAGTGGAACAAGCCTCGCACAAAGCTGCCATGAAACTAACTTTGAATGAAGTGCCATAGTAGCTACTACAATAAATTGCTATAGTACCTTCGGATGAATTGTGCTTGCTACAATATCTTCAGACAAATTTCTTGGGCAGATAGATTCATCCTAGACAAAGTATTCTATAGTGCCTGCTATAGTAACCTTTGGATGAATTGCTACTGTAATGGTCGGACAAACTTTTTACATGAGAAGATTTGTACAAAATTAACTTCGGACAAAGTATCATCTCCACGAGTGCTACAATAACACCACTACAATAATGATGCTATAGTAAAAAATTATTATTTTCAAAAGATTCAAAGATTTAATGCTCCATAAAAGCTTTCTATTCTTAAGTAAATGTCTCCTTTTTCTGTCAAGAACAAGGTTGTAGAATTTCCAATAATTAAGAGCTAATAAGAAGACAATGCTTCTAACGAGAGAAATGAAGAATGTTCTTCTACATTAATGTTGCTCATCTACCTTCATTTTTTGCATTTAATGAAACCCATCTTCTCTAACAATCAAGTTCTTGAGAAGAGCTATTTAAGGAGATGAGCTGGGATGTTTTGAGAGTCAAAGAAGTTGTAGAAGCAAGAAGATTAAGCTTAACACCTTCCATAAATCTTTGCATCCCTAGGCCAAGAGCTTTAATATTCTATTATCATTTAAGAGCTTCATCTTCCTATCCATTCAAGGATAACTTCTTCAAATATATCAAGGGAAGGTCTTTTGCATTATAAGGAGATTATTCGAGGATCATGTCTTCCCCAGAGTTTATTAAGAAACAAGGAGCTTGAGGGTTATAAGTGACAAAGGTGAATCAATCAATAAGAAACCCATTTAAGTCTCCCAAGTGTTTTCACTCCAAGTGTTGCCAAGATCAAAGAGCTTCAAGGCTATATCAATACTACTTCAAGGGAGTTCAAAATCATGGTAATGTGCTTATTGTATTATCATTTGCATTTATGCTTTAATTGTGTACTCATCCACCTAGACAAAGGCATTCTCTTATACACCCAATACTTATAACGGTAGAGTTACTAGTTAGCTCAGGAAACTAGGTTATTGAGTTAGTGGTGAGCTTAGGAAAACCATCAAGTTTGCTGGTAATATTTGAAACCAGTAAGTTTTCTAGTAAGCTTAAGAAAACTAGAAGAGTGCTGGGAGCACTATGTTTACACCCCCTAGAGTTGGAATCTTGAAGAGTGCTAGGAGCACTATGGTTATGCCCCCTAGAGTTGGAATCTAGAAAGTGTAGGGTGCACTATTGTATTTTCATTATATGAGATAGTGGATCCCAAGGCATAAGGAGAGTGTGCTCTTTGAAGAGTGGAATAGGGAGATTGCCCGAACCACTCTAAAAAATTATGTTGTTTGTTTGTGTGCTATTTCTGATTGCTTTACTTCCCTTGTGCTTTATTGCTTCATTATTCATTTCATAATTGCATTGCATATAAACATGAAAAGAGGGAAATTGATTTAATAAAGGTTAAGCAACAAATTTTTATAAACCCAATTCACCCCTCCCCTCTTAAGTTAAGACATCCTATGGGACCCAACATATACAAGTTTATATTAGAGATAAGGTCCACCATAGCTAGTTAACAAAGGAAGTAACTAGTGAATGCTCAAAGGATTAGTAAACCTGAACTTAGAAGAGGAATTTAGATGTACTAGGACACATCTAAAATAATGAGGAACAAAATCAGTATATGAAGATGTTTAAAGAATCAAAATAATGAAGGCTATAGTCACATAAACTAAGTCTAAAATAACTTTAGAGGTATTAAATGTGAGAACCAAGCTTCAAACACCAAACTACAGTTGAAGGTTATGTCTGGCATCAAACATGATTTTTAGAGCAACTTTAGAAGTGCTTTAGATGTACTAAAGTACGTTGCTGATGTAAATAAAGTTAGATGCTAAAGTTCAGATATTAAAACAACTTTAGATATGCTCTAGAGGGGCTAGCATGCTGCTTAAGATGTTCCAAAGTGCATATTAGATGTACTAAAGCATGAAGCCATTGTGTGGAAGTGTTAATGACACTTCAAACATTATGAAGTTTGACTTTAGCCATACTGAAGTAAGTGTGCAATGCATTTTAGATGGATTGAAACACTTATGTGTGGTGCTAAGACAATTGTGTCACTATAGACATTCTGAAGGCCAGCTTCAGAGATGCTGAAGCACATAGAAGCTAACCACTTCAGATGTCATGAAGTGCACATTAGAGGAAGCTGAAGAATGTTTGCAAGGCTAAGGAATTCACATCACTTTAGATGGTCTTAGGTGTTTACTTTAGAGGTCATGAAGCACTATTATAGAGAAGCCGGATCAAGTCATTCGCAACTCACGAATATCCATTATTTTCGATGGTTTGAAGTTACTATTGGTCCCATAAGCTAGGGAAAAACCAAAGAGGGGTGGGGTAAATTGGGTTGCTAAAAATTTATCTTTAAACCCCTTGAAGGATTAAAGTCCCCTTTAGCAATTTAATAAAAACAATGAAAGCAATCAATAAGTAGATAGAGATTTTTATAATGGTTTGAGTCAACTACTCTACTCCACTCTTCCAAGCACTCTCCTCTGGTGACTTGGGTTCTACTATCTCATTATAACAGAATTACAACTAATGCACTTAGCATTCTTCTTGATTCAGCTCAAAGGGGTGTAACAATCTAACAAGATGTTCATGAGGTGCACTTTAATGAACACGCACTCGTTCTTCTTGATTCCATCTCAAGGGGGCATAAACTATCTAGTGCCTTGCACTCTTCTAGATTCCAACTCTAGAGGGCGTAAACACAATGTAGCTATTGGTTGTGAGACACACTCCAACATACCAGTTTAGCTCTTCTTAAGTCTGGTCTCCAATACTAGCTTGAGGCAATCATAAAAATAAGAATAGAAAGAATAAATACACTTTGTAAAGTATTTTACTAAAAGCACAGGGGAAGGTTGGTCAACTTGAATGCAAAGTTGATTGTTCTTCCCAAAAGTTGTTGAGAGCCTTAAGTAGTATAGCAGAAAGTTGTAGTACGAAGGCGTTGAGTTGCTCTTTTTGTAAGTGAAAGAATGAGGGTTAGATCTTAGTAGAATGCAATAGTTATCCTTCTCATTTTAGCTTTACTTATCTTTGTATTAACTTTGAATTCTAGCCATTAGAGATATGTGAGCTTCATTGAATGCAGAAGAACATTTAAAATATCTTCCATTGAAATCCGCCATCTTTTGGTTGGGTTTGCTAGAAATGGAAGCTGGATGATTTGCTTTGTCTTAAGTAATGTATTTAGCATTTCTAGAATGGCTTCGAACTGTCTTAAACTAAGTCATCGTCATTTTGGATGATGTTGCTCTGTCTGAAGTTAAGATCTTGAAGCGTCCAAAGAGGCAAACAATGCTGGACGACTTGAAGTATGCTTCTTCCAAAATAATCCATAATGTCTGAAGTTAGTTAATCATAAAGTATGAATTGACATGTTTGCCTCCAAACTTCAATACTTCTGAGGTAATGAGTTTATAACATCTGAAGTTTGCCTTTGCCATTGCTTCACATCATCCTAACCATGTCTTTGAACTGTTTGATATGCTCTTCCATTCTTAGCTTTGGAACAAGGCTAAATTTGAAGTAAATACTTTTAACTATCTAAGATGATGAACGAAGCTATCTTGATTTTATGCCTTGGAAAAATCCTTCAGCACATCTGAAAGGGTCATCATAATGTCTGAAATTGCATTAATCTCTTAGCGTCTTGATTTCACATTTTAGCATGACTGAAGATGGTATAGTCATGTGTGGAGCATGTTTGAAATGTTTTGATATGACGAGCATGTTCCTTTCAGACTTGTTCAAATGTATTGAGAAGATTATGTCCATTTTGAACTATGTTTAGCACTTTTAGCAACTGAGTTATAGTTCTATGATCTTCCATGTTTTCAACAGTGATTTTGAACCTATTTCTGCATCTTAGATCTTGATAGAGTTTCATTAGTAATAAACTTAATAAAGTTTTATTTTTCATGAAAACTATGCACTTATACTAACAGTCTCCCCCTTTTAATGGTGACAAAACTTGATTAAATTATTGCAATTTGTAAGTATGCTAATGAAATCTCCCCCTGACTTATTGCATTAAACATAAATTCTTTCTCCACCTTAATCTAAGCTTTCTCTCCCTTAATTTAAAACTTTCTCTCTCCCTTTTTGTCATAATCAAAAAGGCACTGAGTGAAAAGAAAATGAAAAATACATAATGCATAGAGAATAAAAAAAACATATTTTCAAATATAAAAAATTCATTGCATTGAATTGCATTTCAATATAGAGTTACATGAGATATACTTATAGAACAGAAAAAGATTAGGGAAATGTGCAACAAACAAAAATGAGAAGATGGGTCGTAGCTAGAAGTGGGTTAGGGTGAAGCCCAATTATGATGCTTTGAAGAAGTCTAAAAGTGGACGGTTGCACACATCCATTACTTTTGGAAAGGTCACATTAGAGGGAGTGGTGGTGGGGAATGGATGGGAAGGTGAGAAGAAAGAGGCAGATGTTGCTGCTGCAATATTCACCTCTTCCTTCTATTCATTAGCCTCCAGTGATGGTTTAGTTGGATTTAAGGCCATTGTACTTATATAAAGATAACTCCAAAGGCAATATGTAGACATATTGGGAATATCATTCTGCTTCTTTTTGATGTGCTTATATTTTTAGACTCTATTCATACCTTTCTTTTGCTTCCAAACTTGCCCCTTTTTGGCTTACTTTCCTTTTTTGATCTCGCCATAGTAGTTTATGGGATTGGGGTAGGGAAAATACAGGCGAGGCTTGGGAAGATAAAGAGGTTGCTTGGTATAAATTCAAGGATGAGAAATAGATGTTTGATTAAAATAGGAGATTGATAGGGTTTTGATGAGCTCATAATATATCATATTTTTGTACCTAAATTCATATATTTTGGATTCTCTTTTGACATGATTGTCTTAAATTTTCAATAAATATTACACTTAATGGAGTTAATTACTGTTTCAGATGTCAAAGCTTGTCAAAAGCAATTGAACATGATATAGGCATAGCTTTGAAGCCATTTCTGATATTGATGGAGGAATATTTGGAAAATGTGTTCAACATAAAAGTTATATCCTTTGTTCTTAGATTTCTAACTCATTAAGAATCACATGATTTTGAATTTGGACGAAAAAGTTATGGCTAAAATACTGCAACTATCTCCAGAGCTTCACATGTCCGAAACAATGTCCAAAGCATAACGTGTTATTTTGAGGCCCAATGAGTCATAGATTAAGGCTTATTAAAAACATATGATGCACACGAAAGTTATAGCTCTTAAAATTATTTATCTAACAAGCTAATAATCATGTAATTTTGTCTTCATAAGAGAAAGTTATGATTAAAACACTGAAACTATTATGAAAATGCTCTGTCCGAAAAATAACTTCAGACTTGCAAAGTTATTTTGTACACGCGATTTCAAGTGCAATTCTGCCACTTCAAGTCCAAAATAATAACTTCAGACATAGAATTGAGTCTAAAACATAACTTCAAAAATATCAAAATGATTTCAAATGTAAGATTTCAAATGCAACTCCGCCAATTCTGTGTCCAAAGTTATAATTTCAGATTGTATGAAGGAATTTTAGAAAGTGCAGAAACTTTAGACAATGCGGAAAGCATGAGCTTAAGAAGTGTTGAACTTGCTGTTGTTATCCAAACTATGATTCTATAAATCAATAATATGTTCTCAGTATTTTGGTGCCATAATGCTCAGGATTTACAGCTAATCAAGTTATATTTGGAAGCTGGTTTCTTTGAAGATTTGTTGCAATCTAATGTGTGCAATTATGGAGTTATATTGGAGGCTGATTTCTAAGCGTAAGGATATTGTAATTTTTAGAAGTTATCTTTGGAAACTAGGACGTGTAGTAACTCAGTTCATTTTAGAACTCTTATTTTTACACATTGAAGCTATCTTTTTATTTGGAAAGCCTAAGTTATTATTAGAAGAGGATCTCTATGTGTCGAGACATTGCAGTTTGTGAAGGAGTTTATTGAAACTTTGCTGCTTGGGTTATTTAAGGGGATGTCCAGAATAGAGAGAATGGGGTTGGAGATAGAGTTCAGTGCATAGAGTTTCTAGGAGAGAAGTTCTGCAAGGGAGCAATGGAGAGATTTCAAGTTCTGTAAAATGAATTTACTTACTGTTTCTTTTCTAGTATTCAATTTTACATTGTGATTTATTTAGCCTACACTTCATCTTATTAATTTAGAATAAATTTTATTTTAGTAACTAGACTTAAATAAATCAGTTTAGAAAATTATCTACGGGATCAACCCTTGCTTTGTACACTGTATTGCTATACACTCATGCACTTGTGAAGAATTACAATTTGACTATTAGGTTTCAAACGAATGTTAATTTAATTTTAACAAGAAAAAGAGGTTGTAGCCTTAGAAATGATATCTAGGTGCGAGGGAAGAGGAGTTTCATATGGTACACAATAAAATTTTGACATTTCAGACGATAAGAATGGGGTTCAAACATTGGGCTGAGTTTTGGATAGTATGAAGTTATAACTTTAGATAATAGGAGATATATTTAAATATGTCTAAAACATAGTGAAGTGCAAGTTTTAGATGTTGTGAAGGGTAGTTTCACAAAATTCAAAGTTGAGAAAAATTTTAGAAGATTAAATTCAAGTGTTAAAAACATTTAAAAGAACATTTAAAACATTTTTATGTATCACAACATTTCATAGCATAATTGCAAATAGAAAAGGCAGGGTGTCTTCTTATGCATTCACATAGGTCATTCCTAATTCCCTTCTTATATAGCAAAAATTCACTAGAGACAATTGATAATTGAATTTTATTCACTTATATCTCATATTGTTCAAGGTTGTTTATTACTTAATTCTTGAGAAAATTAGATGCATTTCATGTGTTTCTATTAGTTTTTTTGAAAATCATTGGAGGGAGGACAAATGGAGCTAAACTAAAAAAAAATGAAGTTGCAATTGATGGCTGAAGATGAAGAAGAATGGAGCAGCCAAACATGCAGACAATGGACAATAGACAAGGCAGATCGACGCCTAAAACTAGAGCTGGGATTCCCATTCACACAAAAGGCATTTTGGTAGCCTATAGGATGGGTGTTGTGTCCAGTGCCATGGGATGGGTGCTCCCCCCTTTCTGCGCATGTACAATTCAGCCCCATTCTACAAAGTTTAAAAGGGACATTTTTAGGCCTTTTGTGAGAGTCTTTTGCTAGGGTTTTTAGGTACTTTTTGGCTAGGCTTTTGAGGGCCTTCATGGGAGCTTTGAAGAGGAGAAAAGTGGTTTTGAAGATCAAGAGGAAGATTGATTGCAAGGATCGCAAGTCAAGTAAAAAAGGGGAACACATTATTATTACTTGTTTTCCTATCTTTTCACTTATTTTTATTCCTTTTAATTATGGATTTCATTTTGGAATGGAATCATGATGATATTGCACTATTATTTGATTGAATTATTCTACCTCATGAGTAGATAATCTTCCTCTTTCTATAAGGGGGATGGATTTTATGCAAAATTCATGATATAATCAATGAATTGCTTGATTTATCTTACTTGATTTGTGATGTCTTGTGGTTAGTGCTTTCAATTTACTATCCATTTATTGAATGATCAAGTGTTTAGGGTTTGACATTTGGGAGAGATAACCCTAAATAGGATCTAGGCATCATAACATAAAATCATAGATGACTCGGGAGAGATTTTAGGTTTTATGAAATCATTACAGAGATTCATTAAGTTAAATGCATTTCTAATATTTTGATTTTTATAGGGATATCAAAATTAAGATTTTGGAATAGATACTTGACTTGGCACTCGGGAGAGGGAGTTAAGGGAATTTGGATTCTTGATTTATAAATGAACGTAATGACCAATCTAGAATAAGTTGAAATCACCATGAATGAAGCATAAATGAAATCAATCCTCTAGAATTTTTACATGTTTATTTATTCTATTCGAAGCCTATCCATTTTATTTGTTATTCAATTATTTATTTCTCTATCATCCAGATAAAGTTAGAATTATTCAAAGCAATAGTTAGCGATGAATTAAAACACACAATCCCTATAGATACGACAACCCTCTCATCACTATATTACAAAATTTAGCATCGTACACTTGCGGTATAAGTTGCAGTGAACAAGTTTTTGGCATCGTTCCCAGGGATTGATGTATTTTGATTATTAAGTTTTTGGCATCGTTCCTAAGGATTGATGTTATTTTGATTATTCACTAATATTATAAAAAGATAATCGTACCTTTAATTTGGGATTTTGTATTCTTTTACTGTATTCTTAATTCTTTTTCTCTTAGTATTTTACATTTAATTTTGTTAGTTCTCATAGTCGTATATGCAAAATCTAACAAATACTGATCTATTGATCCAAAAATTGAGAGAACACTGCAGGAAATTCAAAAAGTGAAGCGAGCTGAATCCAGAGCAATGGCAGAACTAGAACAAAACTAGCAACCAAATCAAAACCTGTCGAGAGCAAATCAGAACCAACAGAGACCAATCAAGGATTATTTCTGGCTAATGGTCAATGAGAACTATTCCAGCATTACTCATCCAGCAATCAATGCTAATAACTTTGGTTGAAGCTAGCATTAATCAATATGGTCCAGTAGAACCAGTTTGGGGGTTCACCAAGTGAAGACCCAAACATCCACTTGGTGTTTTATGAGATAAGAGACAAAGTAAAGATAAATGGAGTACCAGACGATGCTATCTGATTGAGACTCTTCCCATTCTCGCTAAAAGATAAAATAAGAGGCTAGTTGTTGTATCTACAACTAGGAAGCATAATGACATGGGACAAGATGGTGGAGAAATTTCTGACTAAGTTCTTCCCTTCAACCAAGATAGCTCAGCTCTGAAGTAAAATTGGCCAATTTCGACAGTTGGACTTTGAACCACTCTACCAGTGTTGGAAGAGATTTAAGGATTTGCTAAGAAGATGTCCGCAACATGGATTCCCTGATTGGCTATAGATCTAGTTATTCTACAATGGATTGAATGGCCAAACCAGGATGATCGTGACTCTACATCTAAAGGCTCATTAATGGCCAAGACCGTAGCTAACACATATTCATTATTGGAAAACATGGCTTCTAATACATTTTAGTGGCTGAATGAGAGCAACATGTCCTCTTTGACGCACCAACTTGCCAAGTCAATTCTACCTCAAAAGGAGTTTCCAGTGCAGGAAAGTCCTTTTCTTCTCCACCAATTGAAGCATACACAACTACAGATCCGACCAAAGAAGAAGTATAATCTTCCTTATGGCAATCCTAGGAATACAATGAACCTTCCCCCTGAATTTCAACCTCCACACCAATCTCAACCATGGGAGAAAAAGCCATCTCTCAAAGACCTCATGAGCACCTTCGTTCAAGAAATTCAATACAGGTTTTCCAAAAATGGATGAGACTTGATAACATTGAATCAACTATGGGAAATATTAATGCTTTCATCGAGTCATTAGAAATGCAAATTGGGTAGATTACAAGCTCCTCCAACAATTCAAACAGGGGTAATTTTCCAAGCAACATAGAGAAGAAACCAAGGAAGCACCATAACCTTTAGAAGTAAAAGAGAAATTGAATCACCAAAGATGCAAGGAGAGCCATAAACATTCTTAGAGGAGGAAGACAGGATGTTGCACAAGGAGAGAGAGAGAGAGAGGAAGAAGTGAAGCAAGAGAAATCGAAGAAGACAAGAAGAAAAGGTAAAATTCTTACTTTGACAAAAAGAATGTCTCTAACAACAGGAAATTTGGAAAGAAGAAGAAAACAGTGGCTGCATGGAAAATGCTGAAAAACATGATGCAAAAAAGCTTCAGTGAAGAAGAAGAAGAAAATGAAGCTCACTTAAGCTCACTCAACTCCAAAGAAAAGGAGTAAAAAGAACATCATACGAGAATAAGCTTCATGGTGATCCACAATGATGAGGTAAACTCAAAAGCTGAAATTTCTAATATTGAAGAATTATTAGAAGAATTGTATTTATTTTTCAAAACATTAAAAGCTAAACATAAAGAAACTAAGAGATAACTTGAAAGAAGCATAAATAAATGCTGCAAATTAAAATAAGAAAACACATTGCTCAAAACTGATCAAAATGTCAATATAGAACTTGAGCAAATTAAAAAAGAAAATCATGCTCTTAGAAGAACCATAACTGCTACCGTGTTCAAACTTAAAATAAAGAAAGATATAGGAAACTAGAGAAAGAAAAATCATAAGAGAAAATTAGAACCCAAATAGAATATAATTTGGATTCCCAAGATAGTTGCTAAAGTTGTAAATGCAACTAGATATATAGAAAATAGTTTAGTAGCACCTAAAAAATAATGGATGCCAGAATACTCTGATACTAACTCACTTGGACCCCTTCCTAAATGGGTACCAAAAGTTACAACTTAAATTTATTACTATAGGTCTATTTGAGAGCCACAAAGAATAACAAGTGGTACATTGATAGTGGTTGCTTAATACACATGATAGGAGAAATGGAGTAGTTCACAGCTAAGAACCGAGGAACAGTTACCTTTAGGGATAGTGAAAAAGGTAGAGTGGTTGAAATTAGTAAAATTGGTCAAACTGCCTCTATTACAATTTCAAATATTTTATTAGTAGAAGGATTAAAACAAAACCTTTTGAGTGTAAGTCAATTTTGTGGCAATAGTTAGAAAGTTGGGTTTGAATCTCATACTTGTTCAAATTTAGATAATATAAATTCAGTTGTAATATTTGAAAAGAGACATGGAAATGTGTATTTGGTGGAATTATGTGATATCCAAGTCAAATGTCTTATTATAAGTGAAAATAAACCCATGTTGTGGTATAAAAGACTAGGACATACCAACAAGAATCTGATTGAAAGATTGTATAATAAAGATTTAGTTGTTGACTTACCAAAACTCAAATTTGACAATAAGTTGTGTGATGCTTGCATGAAAGGCAAGCAGGTAAAAGAATCATTCCAATCAAGCAAAGAAGTATACACAACTAAACCTCTTCAATTGCTACATATGGATTTAGTTGGTCCAACAAGAATAAAAAGCCTAGGAGGGAAATATTATGTATATGTCATTGTAGATGACTTTAGTAGATTTACCTAGGTAATGTTTCTAGCATCCAAAGATGAAGCTTTTCATTCTTTCAGGTATTTTCCAAACATGTACAGAATGAACAAAGCTCTCATATAGTAGCCATAATGAGTGATCATGGTGGAGAATTTGAAAACCATAGATTCACCAATTTCTGTGAAAACAACAAAATTCTTCAAAAATTCTCTACACCAAAAACACCCTAATAAAATGGAGTAGCTGAATGGAAAAAC
This sequence comes from Pouteria campechiana, assembly GCA_036873735.1. NCBI lineage: Eukaryota > Viridiplantae > Streptophyta > Magnoliopsida > Ericales > Sapotaceae > Pouteria > Pouteria campechiana. The sequence goes on along the minus strand of JAYJMB010038237.1, from coordinate 56,398 downwards.
AGATCCTTCTAAGAGATGACAAGGACAATGTTGAGTGAATATAGTCACTGATAATATTTTTGGGCAGAAGAAATGAATACAACATGTTATATTATTAACATAATCTTTGCTAGATCAATACTCAACAAAACTTCATTTGAATTACACCATGGCAAGAAACCAAATATATCATATTTTCATGCTTTTGGGTGTAAATGCTTTATTCTCAACAATGGCAAAGAAAACCAAGGGAAATTTGAAAATAAATTTGATGAAGGCATCTTCCTTGGTTATTCTATTGTTAATAAAGCATTTAGAGTCTAAATTCTGAAAAGCAAGACTGTAGAGGAATCTATTTATGTAAAATTTGATGAAAATACTAACTCCTCTATGAGGTCAAGTGATTTTGATGATGAAATAGGTGAACTAACTATCTCAGTTGAGAAAATGAAAATACAAGACAAGGAAGGAGAACTTTCTCAATCAGAAACACAGATGTATGAAGAAGAAATAGAAAATGAACCATCCATCACTGCGGTAAACAATGAAGGTAATAATATTTTCCCAAAGATTAGAGATTTATGCATGAACAGCCTGAAAGTTAGATAATTTATGATATATATGAAAAATTTAGAACTAGTTCTTCATATCACCAAGTATGTGGCATTTTTGCTTTTATTTCACACATAGAACTAACTTGCATAGAACAAGCTTTAGAAGATGAAAACCGGATTTCAGCTATGCAAGAAGAATTAGACCAATTCAAAAAAAAAATAATGTTTGGACTATTATTCCAAGACCAACTCATCAATCTGCTATAGGAACTAAATGGGTCTTTAGGAACAAATTAAATGAATCTAGAATTGTAGTAAGAAATAAAATAAGATTAGTAGCAAAAGGGTATTGTCAAAAGGAAGGCATTGATTTTGAGGAATCATATGCTCCTATTGCAAGGATTGAGGCCATTAGAATGCTTTTTGCATTTACATCCTTTATGAATTTCAAGTTATATCAGATGGATGTCAAGAGTACATTTCTGAATGAATTTATTAATGAAGAATTTTATGTAGAACAACCGCTTGGGTTTGAATATCCTCATAACCACCTAGGTTAGCCTCTGCCAATTCTTCTTCAAGCTTCTTCATGCACTCCATTGCCTTATCATATGCTACACATTGTCAAAAGACGATCAGCATTTTGCTTGGATCCTTTAGCAAAAACTAGTTCCACCTTCAACTGTTCTATTTGCTCCTTAAGAAACTAAACTCTAATAGACTCCTCTGATTGATCATTCTCTCTTCCATAGTGAACTTGATTTGTGGAAGATCTTGAAGATGCCATGTTTGATCTCTGAAATTTTAGTTAAACTTCTATCTATATAAAATGTAAAATAAAAAGTACATAAATGCATATTCATTCATCTACCTTGGTAATAATATTGTTTAGTGGGTCAAAAGGATAGTTAATGAGAACACTAAAAGCCATAATCTAGATTACAAGGTTCAGAGTTAAGTTAGGTTTCGTATTTCAGAATTTCTAAAGCCTTAAACAAAAATCTCTGGAACCTCATTGAAAGTCTCCAAAGGCCCAAACTAAAGTATCCAAAGAATAGCAAAATTCTCTGAAGAAATGCTTTGGAATATCTGAAACCTCAGATCAAACATTTTTATCCAAAGGAATTCTTTCAGAATTTGTATCATTAGTATTTCAGAGATCTTTGTATCCAAAATTCAAAATCAATCTTCTCCAAAAGACCCTTTCGGAATGTCCAAAGCCAAAACACATTAGTGTTTCAAATTTTTTTTTTAAACAAATCTGAAGCAGAAAAATCATTAAAACCTCTCTGAAAAACTTAAACCCTCTTCTCTAAACCCCAGAAATCCCTCCTTCAGAGAAGACAGTCCATCTTCTTGCCTTTTTCAAATCTCATTCTCATTTCACTCATTCTACCTTCTTGCCTTCCCCAAAAAATCCCCTTTTCCTCTCCAAAAACCTAGAGCCTCTTTTGAAATGGCAAAAATAAAAGGTGCAGAAAGCAAGAGAAAGAAAAGGGAAAACTCTCCACCATAGAGGACAACTAAGAAGGCAAGGCAAGAATTATGATACTCTAGAAGTAATCTTCCAAAATAGCTCATTTGATTATTCTAGGTTCTCAAAAAGATATGAAGAGAGAAGAATAATCAAAGGGAAGATTTTCATATTCAGAGCATTTGGAATACAATTTGAAGTATAAGAATGGTTGAAATATCAAGGTTGGGATGCCTATGTCCAGTTACAGAGATAGCTTATATCCGAGATTGGTGAGGATTGTAATCTATAATCTCAACACTAGAATAGAAAGATCATGGATTGGAAACACAAAAATAGTGCTATCTCAAGAAAATTTATGGAATTGCTTCAATCTCCCTGAAGAAGAAGAGGAGATTATTTGCATAACAGTCACTTGAATGTAAACCTCAGGCTAGCGTACCTCATCGTTATGAACAATGTATACCCTAGAAGAGGAGTAGTAGGGGATATATCTGAAAAGGATGCCAGAATCATGTGGGCCTAAAAGAATAGAAGAAAGTTGAATTTAGCAAGACTAATGATAGATCATATCCACTTTATCAAGAGAACTACAAGGTTCCCTTTGCCTTATGGTATGGCTCTAACCAAGTTGATCAAGAAAGCAGGAGTAAATCTCTCAAATGAAGAAAAGAGCTGCCAAGAAACACTGACGGATTGATGAGCAAGCTTTAAAAAGGATGGGCTTTTAATATACTGCACAAGGTTGGATCACTAAAAGACTAAGAAGAGCAACTTAGTTAAAAGGATCTAGACTTGATGAAAGTCTAGAGAGAAGAGATGCTACAGAACAGGCTACTGATCCAAGACAACAAAAAACCCCTTTCATGAAGAAGAAGAAATAAGAACTGAAAGATAAGAGTTCATTAATTCACCGATAGGAAGAATGGAAGAGTTCTCTAGCAGAGAAGAACCAAGAGAAGGTGAGAAAACAGAAGATGTTCCAAGAGAGGAACAAAGAGTTGATATAGAAGATATTATGCAAGAAATTTTGAGAGAAAGTGCACATAGAGATACAACAGCAGCAGAATTACCATCTCGCACCCCCATCAGATCCCCTTGATCCATTAGACCATGTCATACTGATCAACCATCTACTTCTTTAATTTACACTCCACCAATTCTCACAAAGAACCTAGAAGACTGAATAACTATGATAGAAAATTTTACTCAAAGCTAACTTCTTCAAATGATTAAAATGAAATGTAACCATTCTACTATTATGTCTTCAATGATTCTCAAAGTTGACAAAATTGAATAGAAACTTGATTCTTTACAAGCTCTAGCAGAATTACTCTTAGGTCAACCTCATTTCACCCCACCTCAAACTCGTTTCTATCAATCTCAAACTCACTTTCCATCCCCTCCACATCATTTCTCTCCACCCAAACCAAATCACCAATAACAGTGGAGTCTTCTCCTTCACCTCCTCATCCATCAACACCCTTTGGCATTCAAAAGGTTGCTCAGTCCATGAGTCAACCTACTGATATGAATTCTATGATTCCATACATTCTACTTCCACAACCACTATCAACTCCTCCATCACCACCATCTTCTACTCCATTAGCATCACCACCACCATCAGCTCCAACAACAGAAAATTATGGGGGGTCTGCCTCCCAACAGTTTGTTACCTATATTCTATCACCATTCGAACATCCCATGGATTTAGTGTTGGAATTTTTCAGATTAGGAATAATAATTCCCACAAGAATTGAGAAAATTCCACCTGAGTGGACTGATGTTACTCTAATAAATCATCCACCTCCCTCCAAAAAGAAAATTGTTAATGAAAATCCTAATTATATCCTTCAAATACATAATCCAATTAGGATGACAGGAAAAGAGTATGCCACCATAATATCAATCAATTATCAAGTCTTAAAAATATTTTCTTCTTAGAATATTCATCCACCCAATGAAGACCTTCCATTTCCTGAACTTCAGGATCCTAAATTTCTTCAAAGGATCATCATTCTTCTAGATTCTCCATTCACTATAAAGAATCACAAAATTCAAATTCCTGATAGAGGGTTCATTCTTCAAAAGTACTTTGAGAAACTCCTTCAAGTACTTCCAGTATCAAAACCTATTAGAAAAGAGTTTCGACCTCCCTTAGAACCACATAAATTCTTTATTCTCACTAGGGAAGAATTAACTTCTATAATAATTCCAACTTTGAGGCAATTGCTAAAAATCTTCCTCTTCCATTTCCTCAAATGGATGATCCTTCTATCTAAGAAAGGATAAGACACATAACGCCTAAACCTTGGAGTCAACCTCTTCCACCTTCTTCATCAACTTCAAAAGCTAAAAAATCTCACCAAACCACCTCCTCCCACTACTAAAACCAAAAAGCCACCTACTATACCAAAACCAAAACCAGCCCCAAAACCAAAACCAAAGTCGCTTCCCAAACCAAAATCATCACCTTCTTCCTCACAGCCATCCACTTCCAAACCAAAGAGGAAAGCAAGAATTCCACCTCTTAAGGTACACGAGAAGGCTCCTTATGAGAGAATCACACTATACCATGAGGAATATAAAGCTCGGTTGAATGAAAACATAGAAGCTCTTTTGAAAGGGCTTCCTCCAGTCTTTCTTGAGCCACTGGATCCAAAATATTTAGAAAGAATTGATATCATTTATGCTCATAGCTATGGACCCATTACATACACGCATGAACTCCTAGTAGTAGTTCCATAGGATCAATTTTTTATCCCTCCTCCACCAAAAAGGGCTAGAACATCCAAGCCTCTCCCAAACCATCTTCTTCTGCACCCCAACCATCTTCTTTCAAACCCAAACCACCACTTTCACCTCTACAAGATGTCATTTTTAAGACATATCAGAGAAAACCCAAACCACCAAATTAGATCTACTATATTTTTTTCTCTGATTTAATACTTTTTTATTTTCTTTGATGTATCTACATTGTAACTTTCAATAGTTCAATATATATATATATGTATATGCATTTCTTGCACCTGATTGCAAATGATTGTTTATATCTATTTTTGCCTTTTTGATTATGATAAAAAGGGGGAGAAAATGTATGAAAATGTATGATATAAAACTTATGTCATAAAATGTGATGCATTGAAAAATTTTATTTCTGTTGATATCCATAAAATTTCTATAACAAAATATGCATCAATTTAGGGGGAGCTAATCTAATTAACCAATTGAAATTTTTCTAAAATATCTGCAAAATAAGTTGCATTAGATTGATGATTAGACAAGTTTTGAAAGGTACATCACTCACTGTTTTGTCATCATCAAAAAGGGGGAGAATGTTAAGCCATGTTATATAGCTTGATTTTGATGATGAACATTCTTAACCAAGTATGTTTTGATGATGATCAAAAGCATGAGCGAAACATTAATGTACTAACATCTTCTTTTTAAGAATATTGTAGAAAGTTTAAAACATTCAACTTAAGAATAATCTTTATAATGATAAAAGGAAGATATGAAGTAAATGCTCTTTCAAATTTCAGGATATAAACTTCGCATATACTTAATTCAAGAAATTTTTTTTTCTAAAGCATTGAAGACATGCTTTGGAGTCAAAAAAAGCAACTTTAGAATCACTTTAATGCACTTCAGAAAAGAGTGGATTACTTTGGAAATGTCCTAATGAACTTCAGAGTAAAATAGATATTGTTTCAGAATTGAGGTAGTATGGATTGGAGACGTTACAAAGAAGCTTCGAAATTGTCTCAATGGACTTCAGAGATAATGATCTTCAGAGATGTCTCAACAAGCTTCAAACAAGTCACAATGCAACTTCAGAGTGGTTGCAGTTCACTTCGGAAAGAATGGAGAGAAACTTCAGAGACAATTAGCAAGCGTCAAACAAGTCTGTGAGTAAAACCAGTAAGCTTTGGAAATGTTCAAGGACACTTCGGAATCCTCTTTATAAGCTTTAAAAATTGTCACAATGCGCTTCAGAGAATAGTGCAAAACAAGTTTCGAAATTCTCAAAATAAGTCTCGGACTTGTCACAAGCACACATTGAAAAATATCAAAGCATACTTCAGAGCCCTTTTTGAAGCTTCGGAGATCTTATAGTGCGCTTTAGAGATAATCAATAATGCCTCAGAGTCACAACACCTTTCAAAAATAATCAAGAGAGCTTTGGAATTATCAAGAATACTTTGGAAAAAGCACAAAGAAGCTTCAGACAAGTTGCAGCATTCTTCGCAGAGAGTTGAAAAGCTTCAGAGAAATCTTGGGTGTTTCGGACAAGATACAAGCCGCTTTGAAAACAATAAAATAAGCTAATCTATGCTTCAGAGTAAACAGACGTGCTTCGGAGTAAATAAACATGCTTAGGAGAACTTGAAGCCAAGTTTCAGAAAAGATTCAAACAATCTTCAGAGATGTTAACCAAGCTTCAGAGATGGTAAGTCATGCTTCGGAGATGTTTGAACAGGCTTCAGATCACTTTTTGAAAAACATTATAAGTTCAAAAAATCTGAACTTCTATCTGCAAATGAATGTTGCAACTGAGTAGGATTAAAATTACTTATGGAAATTTGAAGAAAATAATTCAGATAATCTAAAATCAGTCAAGACACCAATTGTTCACTTGTCTCTTGAGAACTCTGGACACAAAAATTGAACATTTGGAAAAGTCAGCAACAGAAGTAGCAGATCGATACCAGAATGCAGCAAAGTTAGACATTAGACAAAACATTAGGTAAAAAAAATGTTTTTGAACATTTGAATGTCTACCAAGATTAGCAACAAAAAAATCTCTCTCAACCTATAAAAGAGAGATTCAGAAGCATAAGAAAAAAACCCAAATGAATATCATTCGAACTTTGCTAATCATACGAAGAGCATTCAAAACCTTCCTTCAATGTTCAACTCCAATAAATACAACTCAATTTGAGCTCTCCAAGTTCAAATCTCTACTCAATCAAGGAGTTTGAATCTTTTACTCTTACTGCTTATTCTTTTACTTAGAATTATAATCTTTGTACAAGTCTACCTAATTAAGAGGCATTTATCTATACACTTCTTTTAGTGTTTAGCAAAGCCAATAGAGTACTTGGTGTTTATGTATTGAGATAAGCAAGTACGAAACTTGCTGAAAAGGTGTAAGTTTGTTGGTGAGCTTTGGAAAACCAACAGGTTGTGTAAGTTTCTGGTTAGCTTGAAAACTAGTTGGTGAGTTTGTTGTAACAGCATGTATTTGATTAGGTTGATCAAAGTATTAGTGGAACCTATGCTCAGTAGAAAAGATTGACTCAGAGAAGTAGAGTAGGAACCCAGGAAGGGCCGAACCACTATAAAAATCTTGTACTATTTATTGTGCAATTTGTTTTATTTATTCTTGTAGCACCATAATTATCTGATTTGGGCCAAAAGTTTTAAAAGCTCAATTTACCCCCCCCCCCCCCCCCTCTTGAGCTACCATTGCATAAGGGACCAGCAAGTGGTATCAGAGCAGACTTCACTAGCTAAAAGTTTTATTACTAGTATATTAACTTGTGAAGAGATTCAAAATGGCTAGTATGTTCCATAGTATATCTATTGAAGGATAATTTACTTACAAACCCCCTCTATCGATGGAACCAATTACGGATATTAGAAAATAAGAATGCAAAATTTCTTCACTGCCACAGATTACCAGTTGTGGCTGATAGTGAAAGATGGAAAGAATGTTAGCAACACTAAAGACAACATAGGATTAAAAACTCCTTTAACCATTAATTCACAATATCAACATACCAAGGTTCAATTTCCTTCATAGAAAACAATTCTTCAACAAGAAAGATCACATTGATGGGAATGTTCTCCTTGCCTCTCTCTTACTCAAAATCGGTCCCTTCAACCAACTTGGACAAGTGATCTGCTACAACATTCTCATAGCCTTTCTTGTCCTTGATTGTCAAGTCAAACTCTTACAACAATAAGACCCACCTGATCAGCCTGGGGTTGAAGTCCTTTTTTATAAGCAAGTATCTCAATGTAGCATGATCAAATTTAAAAATAATTACCTTTGAACCAATCAAGTAAGAACGAAATTTTTTCAAAGCAAACACAATTGCAAGTAATTCTTTTTCAGTGGTGGAATAATTTAATTATGATTAATTCAAAGTAATACTTGCATAATGAATCACATGAGGTAATTTATCTACTCTTTGTCATAGAATAACACTGATAGAAACATTTGCTGCATCACATATGAGCTCAAAAGGAATGGACCAATCAGACACTGCAAAAATTGGAGCTTATGTTAATTTTTCTTTCAAGGTATTGAAAGCAACAAGGCATTACTCATCAAAACAAAAGGTTACATCTTTAGCCAATAGGTTACAAAGTTGTCTAGAAAATTTTGAGAAATCCTTTATAAATTGTTTGTAAAACTTGCATGGTTTGATAGGCAAATGTTCCAAACGGGCGAGTGAAAGTAGTCTTATTCTAGTCCTCTGGGGCAATGGGAACCTGATTGTAACCTGAAAAACCATCCAAAAAATAATAGTAAGCACGACTTGCTAATCTTTCAAGCATTTGATCAATGAAAGGGAGAGGAAAATGGTCCTTTCTAGTGGTTGCATTGAGCTTTCTGTAATCAATGCACATTCGCCATCCTGTAGTCAACTCTCATGGTCACTAATTCATCATTATCATTTTTAACAATAGAGTGACCTGATTTCTTTGGCACAACATGTACTGGACTTACCCATTTGCTATTAGAGATTGGGTAGATAAACTTACATCCAATAGTTTGATAACCTCGACTCTAACAGCCTCCTTCATGTGTGGGTTCAATCTCCTCTACAATATCTGAAAGGCTTTGTATCCTCTTCTAGAAGTATTTTATGCATGCACACAGTGGGGCTAATCCCGTTGATATCTGCCAAGGTCCAATCTATAGCCCCCTTGTGCTCTCTCAACACAGTCAATAACTTACATTCCTCATCCATAGACAATTCAGAAGCAATTATAATTGGAAAAGTATTATTTTCACCAAGAAATACATATTTCAAACTTTTAGGCAATTGCTTCAAATCTAATGGTGGTGGTGTGGCCATTGCATGTTCCACTTCTGGGCTAGCTTGTTTAAGTTCTTCTTGGGAGATTTCCTCAACTCCCACTTGCTCTGCACTATCAAGTGTTTCCTTCAACTGCATTGCTTCTTCATCTTCCACCAATCCATCCACAGTGAGCACCAATTTCAATTTATCATTTACTTCCCGTTGCACAAAAGTAGATAGAACAAGTGAGTCCAAATCATCAACTTCAAAACAACCACTAGGATCAAAAGGAAATGAAAGGGAATTGTAAACAGAAAATTCCACTGTCTCATCTAAGACAGTCATTTTCAACTTCCCATTTTGTACATCAATGATTGCCTTAGTTGTAGCCATGAGTGGGAATCCTAGAAGAATGGATACTTCTCTCTCTAGAATCATTTATCTTTCCATGTCAAGCACCACAAAATCTGCTAGGATAATCAATTTATCTATTTGGAGAAGAATATCCTCTATAATGCCTCTAGGATATTTCATTGATCTGTCTACAAGCTGAAGAGACATTGTAGTGGGTTTCAATTCTCCCAAACCAAGCTGTCAATAAATAGAATAAGATATCAAATTTATGCTTGTTCCCAGATTTAGCATTGCTTTTACCTTATTTGTTCCTCCAATAGTAATTGAGATATTGAAACTACCTAGATCCTTTAGTTTTAGGGGTAGATTTATTTGCAACACTAAATTGGTTGCTTCTAAAATAAATACTTTCTCATGAGGCTCATACTTACACTTTCTTGCCCTTAGTTCCTTAAAGAATTTAGCATAAGCAGGCATATTTTTTATCATGTCAAGCAAAGGCAAGTTTACATTCACTTTAGAAAGAATATCATAAATGTTAGAAAATGACTTATCAAATTTTCTCTGCTTCAACCTTCTTGGAAAAGGAACTACAGGATCATAAGGTAGGGGTGGTTTGTAGTTGACTAGTGGATCAACTATTGGAAACACTGCCTTCCTTGAATATGCATCCTCTTTTGCCTTTGTCTTTCCTGTGTCAGTTCCTGTAGACATAATTGAATCATCAATTTCTTTGCAAACTTAATTGTCAATTACCTTTCCATTTCTCAGTGTAGTGATTGCTTTTGCTTGCTTGGGCTGGCTAGGCAACTTCCCAAGTGTGTGGCCTTGCACAGCTTCTACAATTTGCCCCAACTGAGTCTCTATCATCTTCATGCATGCCTCTACATTCTGGAATCTCGCTTCAATATTTTGGAACCTCGTTTCTTCATTCTGGAACTAAGTGTTGGTTGCCTTGATAAAACATTACAATGTTTCTTCAAGAGTAGGTTTCTTTAATTGAAAACACATTCCAGATTGAATCTAATCTAATTCAGATTATCAAGGGATGGTTGGTTATAGAAATTCATTATATTGGCTTGTCTTAAAGATTCTGCAAAACTCTACTTAGAAGTACAAGCATTATATGAATGACCAAGAATTCCACAAATAGAACATACCTTAGCGGGAATTGGTTGTTTCTGGTTTATCACCATAGAGCACAACATCTTCATCTGCTTGGCAAGCTTAGACATCTGCATAGAAAGGTCAGTGTTAGAATTCAATTCATACATTCCTCTGGACTTACCTCTAACACTCATCTATTGTGAGTTTGCACCACGCATCTCATACATATTTTCCATATATTCTCCCATTTATTCTTCTTCCTTGAAATCACAACTCAACAAAAAGAAAGAAAATCAAACAACTAAAAATCCTAAACACATATACAACCCTAAAACAAAAAATTTGTAATTAAACCCAATTAAATCAATTTGGAAACATTCCCCAGCAACGATGCCAAAAAATTGATGGTTCAAATTATAATACCTCGCAAGTGATGAGTGTATAGCAATACTATGTACGCATGGGTCCATCCTATAGAGAACAGTCAACTAATTTAAATAAATTAAGTTACTAGCTAAAACTAACTTTGGAAAGATGGATTGTTGGTTTGAACTAATGTGCATAATAAACTAAGAAGATAATCAAAAATTTATGGCTATCAGGTAATTTAGTATAGATTAGAAGTGGCAAAGGTCTAGGGGTTAGATTTCACCACTTAATGACTCCTATTGCTATTTGGATATTGGATTCAATGCTTTCTTGGGTTCATTCTTTCTATGATATGATTATTACCATTTGGTGTATGAGTTGAAATCAAGCACTTTCACTCATTCCAATTACCTATAGTGTGTAGCATAATTGAGGTGAAAACCCATTACGATCAAGAACTATGAACCAAGTAGAATTGAGTGGTTGCGTGTTAGGTCTGCACCTTTACCTTCTGCTCTTCTTATTCAAGGAAGCTTATGGTTGTGCGTTAGGTGTGTGCCTTAACCATGCATAGACAATTAATAAGATTTAAAAAACTGGTGATCAAGCAAGCACACAAATCAAATGATTGAAATAAAACCCATGAATAAAAACAAGACTTCATTAAATAATCAATGAGCCAAATGACAAGGTTCATCAAAAAGGGTACACTTCACCCTAGAAAGAAGGAATTACTTCATGAAGAAAATAAAAGAAACTTCCTTCATGATGAACATCATACTGCAAATCTCCCTCTCGAATTACCTTAGCTCTTCTTGAATCCTTTGTTGCTCCACAAAATCTCCTAAGAGTAGCCTCCAAGAAACCCTAGAAATTCCTCTCTAAAAAGCCCCCTAAGAATTTTCAAAAGTATCCTTAAATATTGCTAAATATAGGGCTAAAAAATAGCAATTCTGTAACATTAAAAAATATAAAATCTATAGTTTGGTCAATCTGGGGCCACCGATGCCACCACGCTGTCCACTTTTACTCCATATTTTCTTGCTTTCTCTCCTTTTCTCCACTCTTCTACTAACTTAAACACACAACAAAAACATGTGAAATTGACATAAAACTAATCAAAGATTGCATGGAATTAAGCTTGAAAATACAAAATATAAGTAAATAAAATTCACTTATAAATCCCTAAGGGGGATTTGATACTCTTAGTGGAGATATTGATGATATTATTAAAAATAGGAACTCAGAGTAGTTTGCAGCTCAATTAGGTGCTAATTTAGTTCCAATTATTTGGGAGTTCTATGCCAATGCTCGAGAACAATACTTAGCCAATCCGAAGAGACTAAAGGCATTGGTGAGGGGCAAGATGGTTCTTATGACTGATTCTCCATAAATCAAGTTTACGACTTGGAAGATATTGAAGAAGATGACTACTCAACCTGGGTGGAGCAAGGGCAAAAATATGATGTTGTTAGCACTTTCCTTGCCAAACCAAGGACTCAGTGGAAGAGAAAGAATGACAAGGTATACAATTTTTCTAGAGGGTAATTGAAAGCGAAGAGTTAGGAGTGGCATTGTTTCATTTCCACAAAATTGTTGCCGACAAACCATTTTTTAGATGTCATAAGAGAGAGGGCACTCCTCAATTATGCGATACAGATGGGGTTGTCCATTGATGTGGGGGGATTATTCAAGAGGTCAATCATATCATTTATTACTGAATGGGCAATAGGTGGTCTTGGACATCCCTCATTCATCTACAAGTTGTGTTTGAAGGTGGGAGTTCCTACAAGTGCCTCTGAAGAGCTCCAACCTCCTTGGCCACTAATCAAATCTATAGTTCTTACTTCATTCAAGAAACAAGATGGTGCGAGAAATGTGGGTACATCTATTGCACCAAGCTCTTCTCAGTAGAGATAGGATCACCCACTTCTTCCATGAACTCGAATGAGGTTGATATGCACAGTTAGTTAGCTGAGATGCGAAAGTGGCAATCCTCCATGATGATATGATTTGATCAGATGGTGATAGAGTAAAAAGGGAGCAATTTGGCTTCATCATGGATTACACCAATACACTTACATCCATGTTCCAGAACTGTAGTATGACTCAAGGGGCCAACTCCATTGTATTTTCCGCTCCACCTAATTTTCCACCATAACCCCCATCATTCGAATCTAAGGAGTCAAAAGATGAAGAGGATGATTGAAGACATATCAATTAGGGAAGTCCTCATTTTCATTACTTTTATTACACATTGAGGACAATGTTTGCTTCAAATTTTAGGGGGGTCTTATTTGTGTTTTGTTTGTCTTGTTTGTGTGTTTTGTTTTGGTATTTCTATTTAGTAATTTCTTGTGGTTATGTTTCTGTTTTATGAAAAATATGAAAAAAATTGAACATTGATCAGGGCTATTGCAGGACACCAACGATATACAAAAGATACATAATAATGGCTTAGAAAGAAAATGAAGGATGTCAACATAGTCTATGTGCTTGACTTGAATATTTATCTAATTTGCTTTGGATTCCTTACACATTTGATCACATAGCCCTTTGTTTGTGAATTCATTGAGTACTTAGTAACAATTAAGGTGACTAAGTATGCATAGCTTAGTTTAAACTCTAGAATTCATTGCAATTATTTTTTGAGATGAACATTAGATGACATAAAAGAAAAGCATGAGTAAGGACTCATGATTTATTTGGGGGGGATCACATCTCTATGAACTAACACAAAAATAAGTTTGGGGGTGTGGTAGTAATACAATCCACAATTTGGGGGATCACATTCCAAAGAATACAAAAGAAGATAAGTTTGAGGAGTGTAATAGTAACATAGCCCACATAAAGAAAATAAGAAGCATAAAGATGGAAGTAAAGAAAGTAAAACATTAGTCTCTCTTAATTTGTGAATTCATAGGGTTTGCATTGAATATGTTTTACTTAGTTGCATAAATTAATTTAAGTATGAAGTGATTTAGATTAGAATAACTATAACTTTTGTACATACACTAGGAGTTAAAGGTAGATAAGACGATGTTCAGGGTGAAATTCTAAACATGGATAATATTTCAACATTTTCTTTTTAACTATGTTGATTTTAGTGAGGCCTTATGATAATGAATTTGATAATGTTGTGTTTGTGTTTCTTTTGAAAGTTTATTCTTTGTGTTTTGCTCAAGGACAAGCAAATGAGTAAGTTTGGGGCTATTTGATAAGTGAATTTTATTCACTTATATCGCATATTATTCACACTTGTTTATTTGTTAATTCTTGAGAAAATTTGATGAATTTCATGTGTTTCTATTATTTTTTTCTAGGTGCATTGGAGGGAGGATGAATGGAGTCAAACTAAAGAAAAATGAAATTGTAATTGATGGATGAAGATGATAAAGAATGGAACAATAGAACATGCAGACAATGGATAGTAGACAGGGCATAGTGGTGCCTAAAACTAGAGTTGTGGCTCCCATTCACACAAAAGGCATTTTGGTTGTCAATAGGATGGGCATAACGGCACCAACACTCCCCCCATTCCACGCCTGCATGATTTAGCCCCGATCTACAAAGTTTAAAAGGGAAGTTTTGAGGCCTTTTGGGAGAGTCTTTTGGTAGGGTTTTTTAAGGACTTTTTGGCTAGGATTTTGAGGGCTTTTGTGGGAGCTTTGAAGAGGGGAAAATGTAGTTTTGAAGATCAAGAGGAAGATTGATTGCAAGGATCGGAAGTCAAGTAGAAAAGGGGAAGAAACTGTTCTTGTTTTCCAGTCTTTTTACTTGATTCCTTGTAATTTTGGATTTCATTTTGGATTGGAATTATGATGAAATTGATCTATTATTTGATTGAATTATTCTATATCATGAGTAGCTAATCTTCCTCTTTCTATGGGGGGGATGGTTTTATGCGGAATTCATGGTATAATCAATGAATTGTTTGATTTATCTTACCATTAGTTTATTTATGATGTCTTGTGGTTAATGCTTTCAATTTACTAGTCATTTATTAAATTATCAAGTATTCAGGGTTTGACACTTGGGAGAGGCAACCCGGATTAAGATCTAAGTATCACAACATAGAATCATAGATGACTCGAGAGAGCTTCTAGGTTTTACGAAATAATTACAGAGATTTATAAAGTTAAATGCATTCCCAATATCCTAATATTCTGATTTTTATAGGGATATGAAAATTAGGATTTTGGAATAGATACTTGACACTTGGGAGAGGGACTTAAGTAAATTAGGATTCTTGATTTCTAAACGAATGCAATGATCAATCTGGAATAAGTTGAAAACACTATGAATAAAGCATAAATGAAATCAATCCTTTAGAATTATCATTCCTTTATTTATTCTATTTGAAGCCTATTCATTTTATTTGTTATTTATTATTTATTTCTCTATCATCCAAAAAAAGGTTAGAATTATTCAAAGTAATAGCTAGCAATGAATTATAATACACAATCCCTATGGATACGACAACCCTCTCATCACTACATTACAAAACTTGGCACCGTACACTTGTGGTATAATTTGTAGTGAGCAATAATGGATTAAAAATATTAGCAAGTTGAGCATTATGGGCACATATTCCAAGAATATATCATGCTTTTCTACATAATCTCTAATAAAATAATGCCTAATCTCTATATGCTTGATGTGAGAATGTAAAATAGGATTTTTGGTCAAGCAAATGACACTAGCATTGTCACACCTTATACATATATCCCTATAATTCAAACCATAATCCAAAAGTTTTGGTTTCATTTAAAGCAATTGTGTGTAACAACTCCAGTTGCTATATATTTAGCTTCTGCATTAGAAAGGGCAACACTAGTTTGCTTCTTAGAAAACCATGAAACTAAACTATTTCCTAGAAATTGACATGTATAACTAGTGCTCCTCCTATCAACTTTGTATCCTCAAAAGTTAGCATTTGAATATGCAATCAATCCAAAACTAGTTCCTTTTGGATAAAAGAGCCCAAGACTTGGTGTATCAACCAGATACTTAAAAATTCATTTTACTGAAATTAGGTGTGACTCTCTTGGACTAGACTAAAATCTAGCACATAAGCATATACTAAATATAATATCAAGCCTCGATGCAGTCAAGTAAAAAAGTGAACCAATCATATTAGGATATAGTTTCTAATTTATAGGTTTACCTTTCTCATCCTTATCCAATCTTGTTGAAGTGCTCAATGGAGTGTTTGTTACCTTTACTTCTTTCATCTTGAACTTCTTGAGCATGTCTCTTATATTAGCTCACCCATCAAGCTCATTTCAATCCAAGGAATTAATTTAGCTCACCCATCAAGCTCATTTCAAATTCATCCTGCATTATTCTTAAAAAATCTCTATATTAAGTTTCATTAGTAGCACCAAATATAATGTCATCTACATAAACTTGAACTATCAAGATATCCATGCCAACCTATTTGATGAACAATCTAGTATCAACTTTTCCTCTCTTGAAATGACGATCGCTTAGAAATTTGCTCAACCTTTCATACCAAGCTCTTGGAGCTTGCCTTAGTCCATAGAGTTCTTTGGTGAGTTTGTATACATGATCAAGTTGATCACTGCATTCAAAGCCAGGAGGTTGCTCTACACATGCCTCTTCATTTAGATATCCATTTAGGAATTCACTCTTTACATCCATTTGAAATAGTCTAAAGTTCTTATAGGATACAAAAGCAAGTAATATGCTAATGGCTTCTAATTTTGATACGAGGGCATATGATTTTTCAAAATCAATTCCCTCTTCTTGAAAATACCCCTTAGCAACTATCCTTGCTTTATTTCTGACAACAAGTCCACTTTCATCTAGTTCATTTCTAAATAACCACTTAGTTCTAATTATAGCAGCATGTTTAGGTCTTCAAACCAATTCGCACACTTCATTTTTTTTAAACTGGTTTAGCTCTTCTTGCATAATAATGATGCAATTTTAATCACTTAGAGCTTGATTAATGCAATTGGGCTTGATGTTAGAAATGAAAGCATAATGGCCACAAATGTTCTTCGTGGTTTGTCTTATCCTAACCTAATCATTGATATCACCTATGACTTGATCTTTAGGATGGACACTTATGAACTTTAAATAAGTAGGAGGTTAATAGGGAACATTATCTGAACTTATCTCCTCCTTACTATCTTAGGCTTGCTTATCATCATGCCTTGAAGCCTTCTACCCCTTGATTTTGTAATTGTAGCTTCTTCATTCTCTTTGAAACTTCATTTACATCACTATCAGACTCCTTTCTCAGGGTTAAACCAATTTTATCAAATTTAATATGCACTGAATCTTCTACAACTTGAGTTTTCTTATTGAAATCTCTAAATGCTCTACTATTAGAAGAGTAACCAAGGAAGATAGCCTTATTGCTTCTTGGATCAAACTTCCCATTGTTCAGCACATAACACAAACAACCAAAGGAATGAAAATATGAGATGTTCGGTTTTCTTCCTTTCCAAAACTCATAAGGAGTTTTCTCCAAAATTGCTCTAATGGTAACTCAGTTTAGCACATGGCAAGCTGTGCTAATTGCTTCTCCCAAGAACCTTTTAGATAATTTACTCTCATTCAATATGGTTCTTTCCATTTCCCAAATTATCCTATTCTTTCTTTCTGTAACTCCATTTTGTTGAAGAGTTCTAAGAGATGAGAAGTTGTGGTGAATACCTTTTTCCTTACAATAGTCAATAAATTTTCTATTTTTAAATAAACTCACCACCATGGTCACTTCGAATAGAGGCTATTGAAATTTGCTTCTCGTTTTATACAAGCTTTGAAAAAATAGAGAACATAAAAAATGCTTCATCTTTGCTAGTTAATAAGATTACACATGTGAACCTAGAGTAGTAATCTAGAATGACACACACATCTTTTTCCTCTAAGGGTAATAATATCTGATGGTCCAAATATATCAATGTGTAATAACTCTAATGGTCTAGATGTAGACACTTCGTTCTTAGGAGAAAAGGATGCTTTGGTCTGTTTTGACATTTGTCAAGCTTTGTAGATTTGATTCTTATTATATTTCAGCTTGGGCAGACCATTCACAAGGTTTTTCTTTTGCAAAGATTTAATATTGACCTATTGATGTGTCCCATTCTCTCATGCCACTACCATGGGTCATCATTAACAGTAATTAAGCATTTTCCTACAAATTCATCTAGATGAACTAGATATATATTTTCATGCCTCTTTCCATTGAATAATAGACTATCATCTACATTAAATACATTATAAGTGGATGACTCAAATACAACTTTGTGATCTTTTTATCACATAATTGGCTAATGCTTAGTAAGTTGTGCTTAAGTCCATCTACATATAATACATCCTCTATGTATGCATTGAATAAACCAAAAATTCTACCTATACCCTTGATGAAGCCTTTATCATTATTGTGAGGATTATTGTGTACAATTTTAATGACAACAAAACTTATATTAGAATTGATTTAAGCTAACAATGTTATTCACTTAGAAAGCTTGAAATGAAGGCAGTTGTGCTAGGAATGTAAGTTCTTTATTAGAATATCATTTGAGCAAGCATAATAAACTTAGAAAAAGAAGAAAACATCATGATCCATAGTGCATTAATTTAGTTTATCATTTTTATGAAAATCAAGTATATATAGTTGCATGAATGAAAATGTGTGCTCCATAAATATATCATTTTATATGCTAAAGAAAAATTATGCTTGAATAAGTATTATTCTTGTAATTTCAAAAACATGATTCAAATTGCATCCATGCTTCTCTGCTTATCATATGTGGATAATCACATTTAATTAAGTTATGTACTAATGAAATCTATCAAGTGTTTAGAATGTAGAAATAGTTTAAGAATTACAGAAGTTAGACCATGCACATAATCTTCATGTCTCAAAAGTTTGAAGTTGATTAAATGTGATGAAATATTAGAGGAAAATAGAACTTTCGGATCACGTCAGTTAATACTCTGTTCGAAATCAAATACAATCCAAAGAGACAATTTGGACAATGCAAAGCAAAGGCAAAAGAAGGTTTAAATTCAAGCTAAGGTCAATAAGTAGAAGCTTTTGTCCAAAAATATAGTTTTGAACAATCTAGAATGACCAAGCCTAAATCCATTCGATAATGAGAGATCCAGATTCATATGTCCATATTGCCAAAGTTCATTCAAGACTGAGTTCATGCAACTTCATTCACATTGCTAGAAAATCTGAAATTAACTTCAAACAAATGCAAGTGAAGAGAAGAGACTTCACCTAACTGACATAAGCCGAAGATGGACTTCATCAAAAATTAACATTGGACAAATATAATGAAGGTAGCATTTGTCCCAAATTCCCCCTCAGTCAGTCCATTGTGCAAGAAGTGTCAGAAATCAAGTCCTAAAATTGCCAATGTAGTTAAGATTAAAGAAGCAATCTTTAACTTAGGCATGTAGAATCATCCAGCTACCATTTTTGGCAAAGAATGGTGTTGCAAGCTTTCCAACTCTATAAATCTAATCAGAAGTAATGCATTCCAGTGGGAGAAAACTCAAAATGGTCTTTTACATTCAATGTTACTCAATGTTTAAGATTTTAAAGATTTATTTAAAGGGAAATGTTGGGACGTTTCAACAAGTTGAATTAGTGGGTGATTGAGCCAAAGTCTTCATCAAATCATTTCAATCCTAGGGTAAGAGCATTAACCTTCACATACTCAAATCAAGAGCTTAAATACTTCAATCTCCATTCAAGACCTATTTCTTCACAACATAAGGGAAGAGCTTCTGTATTAAAAGGATCAACAATTCAAGTCTTCCCCAGCGCTCAATAAGAAACACATTCATAGTGTAATTTTACTTTTTTATTGTATTTGAATTTATGCTCCCTAGAGCTGGAATCCAAAAGAGTGCAAGAGGCACTAGTTCATGCCCCCTAGCACTAATCTAGAAGAATGCTTGGTGCACTAAGTCTATGTCCCCTAGAGCTGATCCAGAAGAGTGCTTGGTGTACTGACTTTATGTCCCATAGAGTTGGAATCGAGAAGAGTGCTGGGTGCACTATTGCATTCCATTATCTGTGATAGTGGAACCCAAGGCACCAAGGAGTGTGCTCTTAGAAGAGTAGAGTAGAGTAGTTGGCTAGAGCCACAATATATCTTGTGTGCTATTTGTGCTTGTTGATCCCAAAGCTTAAGCAAATACCTAAGAGAGGAGGGATGAATTGGGTAAATAAAACTTTTGTTAAACCCCTTGAAGAGTAAACATCCCTCTAACAAACATTACAATCAAACAATCAGCACACAAATAAATAAGACATAAGAATTTTTACAGTGGTTCGAGTTAACACTCTACTTCACTCTTCCAAGAACAATCTCCTTTTAGTGTCTTGGGTTCCACTATCTCCAATAGCAGAAATACAGTAAGTGTACCCATCACTCTTCTAGATCAACTCTGGGGGGCATACACAAGTGCAACATGCACTCTTCTAGATCAGCTCTAAGAGGCATAAACTTAGTGCCTCATGAACTCTTTTGGATCAACTTCAGGGGGCATAAACTTTGTAGCTCCTATCTACAAGACTTAGTTCAATAGATAGTCCCAATTCTTCTTGAGCTTGGTCTCAACTTGCCAACTCAAGGCAATTACAAGATTAAGAATATAGAAATTTAATACACTTATACAAGTGTTTCATAAAAAAACACAGTGGAAGATATCTAAAACTTGAATGTAGAAATAAATGCTCTTCCCAAATGGTAGTTGAAGGCCTTTAATAGATGTTGACAATGATTTAAATGCAAGGCTCAAGTCCCTTAAATATGGAAGGTTTCAGATCAGTAATCAATCTAAATATCTTTGTTTGTTCATTTGTTCAGGTTTGGTTCTTCTTCTTTATCCCAACATTGTTGTATTTATATTAGCTTTGAATTAGTTATTAGTGGTAAGTAGCCTCCATTAATTGTAGAAGTCCATTTTGATAAGCTCCCATTTTAAAATGACTATCTTTTAATTAATTCTTATCAATTGGAATATCTACAGTGCTGACCTTGATAGAGAAGAAGATATGTTACCGATTTAGGCAAGTATTAAATGAGGAGATGCTGCAGAGCTAACTAATTCATGGTTTTGGAAAGAAGACATTAAATTCAGACTAATTCCATCAATTCAATTTGTTTGACACTTCATTCCCTTCATTTGAAGTAAGTTTTGTATAAACTATTTGAACTGCCACTTTGTCTGAAGTTAACGAACTTTGTTCAGCTTTTCTCAAACAGACAAGGCTTATTTTTTCTACTTTGTCCAAAGTAAGTCTTCTCTTTTGCATTAGCCAAAGTGTCTGCTTTGAGATGAAGTCCTTCTTCACTCTACTTTGTTCATAGTTGATTCCAGACAAACTAATGATTGCAAACAAATGAGTTCCTAGTTAGATTCATAGGATCCAACTTTGTCTTTTGCTCTACTTTGTTCGAGATATTTATATGGGATTTTAGACAAATTTTGGATAGCTAGAATGTCACAGACAAAATGTTTGCATCTTCATGTTTTTGTTAAGCTTCGCATTTGTCTAAAACATCTATTTATTCGATCAGGAAGATTAACGTCTTAGAGAATGTTTTGATTCCTCTATTTTTCTTCTAAATCCTTATGCATTCTATTATCCGCAGGTTCTATCTTACTGCAAGTTGTTTCTACATACTAAGCACTTGACAAATATTCATTAGTACATACTAAGCATAAACTTCTATCATAAATTTATTTTCCTTAAACAACATAACCACTAGGTTACTTAAATATATTGCACTTTGTTTTAACTCAAGATTTGTTATATCATCATTTTTCCTTAGAATCCTTAAAGGTATTAGTGCATGATATCACCATATAAATTCCATTCCTAGATATATATAAAATAATCTACAAAATCTCCATAAAATAAATTTTTCATTATGAACAGTATTGCTATAGCACATCTACAGTGTTTGCTATAGTACCACACCATGGTGTTAAATCCGCTGTGAACAGTACTCAAGCTATAATGCCCACACTATAGTGTCCGAGCTATAGTGTTCTGCTACAATGACATACTGTGATGTCAAAATTTCTGTCCTGTTTTGCTTGTTGGTGTGCATTACTATAGTGAGATGTCACGAGGTGCTACAGTGACACTAGGGCATCCAATTGCTGCCCACTTGCCGTTTTGTGGATTGTTTGCCTATTTTACATTCCTTTGTTCACACATTATTCTAATCATTGTTCCTTAACTTTAATCCTATCATTTAGGCTTGAAATTACTTTATTTAAAGAATAATATCAGCACTGATCTATTCTTATAATGTATACTAATCATATTGACAAGGTAATGGCACTTGGGCACTTTACCTTCTAAATTCAAATGCAAGGGATATGAATGGTATATCAACACAATATACAAGGATAATTTCACATACTAAATAAATCCATTTTCAACCAATTATAGTAAAATATTGTCCATTCACATGATTAAACTCAATTAAATTGTGATATACCAAGTCATAGCTGAAATCATAAATTAGTTTTCGGATAGATTAATTTGCCAAAAGTAGAACTTAAATACATTGCGGAAAAGAACTGTTTACCTTATTAATGTACCTTTCTTCCCTTTTATCATTTGTTTCCAAGATTTGCTTCCAAATTTAGAAATCCTACACTCAAAGTATGTGTCCCATAATCATTCAAGTGTATCAATTATCTATAAAACCTCAGTTTCACAAAGGTTATTCTCATTCCATAGCCTAACCCTAATTAAGGTTTATCCAATTTCTCATCCAACTCTAATTGAGGAGGTGGTTATGGGGTAGTTAGCAGAAGTTAATCATGACACACCTTTCTTAATGACATTTCATCATATATATATTTATCAACTACAAGTAGAGATTTTTATCCCAAACCACACATAAAGAAGTTTTAATAGGGCTTATACTATAATTCACAAGCCAACATCCATTTCCTTACTCAATTCATTTTTCCCTAAAACCTAGCTCCCCAATTATGGAGATTTGCCTTAAAAATCCAAAGTTCAAAAATTTTATCTAACAAAAATAGTTAATTAATAATTGAAATTACTTACCATTCACTTTATTTCAACTAGAATCCACAAAATCAATTTGCAAAATGAAAACTGCCTTTTTCCTTCAACTTCCATGGTTCCAATTCGTCGAATTCAATGCTTTCTCGATGTCAGAGTGTTGTTAAACCAACTGATATCAATTTCTTAATGATTTAGCACCAAAATTCAAAAGATTGGAAGTTTTATCAAGAAGTGGGGACGTTGGAAAGCAGAGGAAAGAAATTACAATGGGGAAAATGGGGCTTGTGGTGTATCTAGCAACCACCCTCCTCCAGTAATCCAACAATGCACATAGACGGATGCACATGCAGCTCACTGACATATTTTTTGGCCCCTTTTGTTAATGAATTCTCATCCTACACACTGTATTACTTTAACATTTATCCATCTGAAATAAAAATTTTCATTTTCTAATGTCAAACATTACACATATACCCATCCACTCAAGCTGTCTGACTAGTCTGCCAGCCATAAAATTTTCAAGCCTCATAGATGGCAGAGCAGAGACTTTGTTTATCATAGTGAGCTAATAGTCGTTTGTTATTAATAGACAAAGCTAAAGAAGCAAGGACCGTCTGGCAGAGCAAAGAATTCATCAATGATTGTCTATTGTCAATAGACAAAGTAGAGAAATATTCTATCAGACAAAGGCATGAAGAAAACTCATCTACGCTCCAACACTCTATTTGTTACTTACAATAGACAAATCAATAGACGAAGTGCTAAAGAAACAAGACATCCATACTTCTGCAGTTCAATAAACAAATCACAAGGCAAAGCACTTAAACGGATGATTTGTTTGGCAGCAATGGAAAGAATGGTTCATCTGCTACTTACAAAAGACAAAGATGAAGAAACTTTATCTTATGAATAGCTAGACAGATACTTCATCTGTCATAAGTAAAAAATGAGCAACGGTTAGGATGAATTGTTGATCTTCACTCAACATTAATAACGTTTTTTCTGTATTAATGAAAAAGTCTACCATTGCAGTTGTACCTCCACTAGAGCTTATTAAGAAACCAAAAATGATCTTCTCCAAGGACGGTGCTGCAGGGATTCCAACATATGAGGATTAAGCAGAAGTCAAGAAATTCAAAATACGTTAATCAAAATGACTTAGGTCATTAATGGAGCTCACCTACCTCTAATGATTAGAATTCAAAGTAGCTATAAATGGAGCATTGATTAAAAGTAGGAAGAAGCAATGAAGCATTGAGAAAATCAGTCAAATCTTCTTGAGAGCATTTACTAATCTGAGCCAAACCTTCTACAATTCTTCAAGAGTCAAAAGCCTTGCATTCAAACCTTCATCAACTCTCTTCGAAGGTTGTCAGCCGCCTTTGGAAAGATCATTTACTTCTGTATTCAACTCTCAGAAACCTTTCCCTATGCTTATTGAGAAATTTCTGTACTTAAACATCTAATATTCATCTCTTGTAAAGCTCCATGAGCTTAGTGGTTATGACTAGACTTAAGAAGAGCTGCGACTGTCTAATTGTAGATAAGAGCTATTTGTTCACGCCCCCTAGAGCTGAAATCTAGAAGAGTGCTGGGAGCACTGTGAATACACCCCCTTAAGCTAAAATCTAAAAGCATACTAGGATCATTGTTTATGCCCCCTAGAGCTGGAATCTAAAAGAGTGTTGGTAGCACTATTGTATTTCTACTATTGAGAATAGTGGAATCTAAGACACTAAGAGAATAGTATTCTTGGAAGAGTGGATTAGAGTTTTACTCAAACTACTATAAAAATTATTATGTTCATTTACTTGCTTATTTATTGATTAAGTGATTGATTGCTAGAGGGATGATTAATTCTAAAGGGGTTGAGAAATAATTTTTAAAGTACCAAATTTACCCCTCCCCTCTTGGTTTTTAGCCTAAATTTTGGGACTAACAAGTGGTATCAGAGTAGACTACATAAACACTCGTAGTGATCCAATGGCAAACCTATCATCGTTATTACAAATATTCACTGTGGGGCATTCATCTACTCGGCCACCCCTATTTTATGAAACTAACTTCACTTACTAGAAGTTAAGGATGAAGCAATTTATTATAGCCAATGATATGGAATCTTGGAAGGCTATTAAAGTTCGAATCACTCTTCCCACTACTGAAGTGGATACATGGACTAAAGTGGAAGCCACCTTCAAAATAATGCAAAGGCTATGAACTCTTTATTTTATGGACTATCTTTGTATTAAGAAACCAAAAATTATCTTCTCCAAGGACAACATTGTAGGCATTCTAACATATGAGGATTAAGTAGAAGTCAAAGAATTCAAAATATGCCAATCAAAATGAATTCTTTCATTAATGGAGCTTACCTACCTCCAACGATTAGAATTCAAAACAGCTATAAATGGAGCATCGATTGGAAGCAGGAAGAAGCAATGAAGCATTGAGAAAATTAATCAAATCTTCTTGAGAGCATTTACTGATCTAAGATAAACCTTCTGCAATTCTTCAAGAGTCAAAAGCCTTACATTCAAACCTTCCTCAACTCTCTTAAAAGGCTCTCAACCACCTTTGGGAAGATCATTTACTTCTATACTTAACTCTCAAAAGCCTTCTCCTATGCTTACTGAGAAATTTTTGTGTTTAAAATTCTGATATTCATCTCTTCTAAAGTTCCTTGAGCTAGTGGTTGTGACTAAACTCAAGAAGAGCTGGGACTGTCTAAGTGCAAACAAGAGCTGTTGTTCACACCCTGTAGAGCTGAAATCTAGAAAAGTGCTAGGAGGACTATGAATATGCCCCCTAGATCTCAAATCTAGAGGAGTGCTGGGAGCACTGTTTATGCCCCCTAGAGGTAGAATCTAGAAGAGTGCTAGGAGCACTATTGTATTTCTACTATTAGGAATAGTGGAACCCAAGACACTAAAAGAATAGTGCTCTTGGAAGAATGGAGTTGAGTTTTTACTCGAACTACTATAAAAATCATTATGTTCATTTAATTATTTATTTGTTAATTGAGTGATTGTATTCTAGAGGGATAATTAATCCTAAAGGGGTTGAGAAATAATTTTTAAAGTACCCAATTCATACCTGCCCTCTTGGATTTTAGCCTAACCTTCGGGACCAACACTCCCTTCTTGGGTTAAGCCAATCTTGCATACTAAAGGTACCAACAATTGTTTTTGAATTCAACTATCCCTCTATTTATTGGCATTGGCTCCTTGAAGAGGTTCTTATTCTCGATTATGTATCTTGAGTATTCACTGTCTATGAACTAGGAATTTCTAGATATTGCTTTGAGACTTATCTACATTCACAAAATAAAATTTTCTTTTTACCTCTTTGGTACCCAAGTAGTAGGTCCAAATGTGTTAGTGACTCTCTGTGTGTGAAATGATTGTGGACTATCCTTAGGTCTCCACTTTAATCTTACACCTTTTCCTTTCATCTTCCTTGCATAGCAATCATATACTTTGTGTTCCTCTCTATTACAGAAATGATATGTGTTGAAATCTCTACTTGGTGCATTGTATGTCACTAGTTGTTTGACCTAAGAATGTCTTATGAACCTTCTCATTTTAGGACAATTCACTCTCTCTTCTATGAGGTTCATACCCTTGTTACATCCATAAAATTTTCTATTTTCTTGTGGTTCTTCACCACTTGATTGTTCACATCCAAGTTCTCTTTTCCCATTTTGTCCAGTCATGCACAAGAATTGTTTAGCATACTATTTAATATTTTTATCTCCTTTTTGATATTTTCTACTTCTTTTATAGAGATAGATTCCTTTTAGCTAGAATTGCATTTATTTTGATAGTTGCATCAAAGTGTTTCTTCTTTTGGGTGAGCTTTTGTCTAAGAATTTCAAACTAACTGAAAAGATAGTTATATGATTGCTGTAGCTCATCAAGCTCATTGAATTTGGTGCAACTACTAGTAGAGCTTGAGGAATCAAAAGAGTTAGTAAGAATTTACCTCAGTAGCTACCGGCTGTAGCTACTAGCAATGAAACGCACTCCAACAAACTAATTCAACTCTTCTTGAGTTTGGTCTCTATTACAAGCTCAAGGCAATCACAAAAATAAGAACAAAAAGAATAAATACACTTTGCAAACTATTTCACTAAAAGTATAAGAAAAGTTTGGTCAGCTTGAATGCAGAACTGATTGTTCTTCCCAAAAGTTGTTAAGCGCCTTAATGAGTGTAGAAGAAAGTTGTAGTATGAAGGCTTTGAGTTGCTCTCTTTTCATAAGTGAAAGAATGAAGGTTTGAGCTGAGAAGAATGCAATAGTTCTCCTTCTCATTTCAACTTTACTTCTCTTTATATTAGCTTTAAATTCTGGTCATTGGAGGTAGGTGAGCTTCATTGAATGCATAAGAACATTTCAAATTTCTCCCATTGAAATCTGCAATCTTTTGGTTGGGTTTTACATCTGTGAAAGCTTGCAGCACTTTCTTTACCAGAAATGGAAGCTAGACGATTTAATTTGTCTAAAGAAAAGTATTCAACATTTCTGGAATGGCTCCAGACTATCTTAAACTGAGTCATTATCACTTTGAATGATGTTGCTCCATCTGAAGTTAAGATCTCAGAGGTCCAAAGAGGTGGACAGTGTTGGACGACTTGAAGTTGTGGTTCTTCCGAAATGATCCATAATGTCTCAAGTTAGTTAATCATAACGTTTGAACTGACATGTCTACTTCAAAACTTCAACACTTCTGAAGCAATGTTTTTGTAACATTTGAAGTTTGCCTCGGTCGTTACTTCACATTGTCCGAACCATGTCTTTGGACTGTCTAATATGCTCTCCCATTATGAGCTTCGGAACAAGGCTATGTCTAAAGTAAATACTTCAAACTGTTTGAGATGTCAAACGAATCTGTCTTGATTTTGCATCTTGGAAAACTCCTTCAACATGTCTGAAAGGGTCTTCATAATGTTCAACATTGTGTTGAGCTCTTGCCATCTGGGTTTCATGTTTCAGAATGACTGAAGATGACATAGTCATGTGTGGAGCACATCTAAAATGTTTTGGGATTATGAGGATGTTCCTTTTAGACTTGTTGAAATGTATTGAGAAGATTATGTCTGGTCTAAACTATCTTTAATACTTTGAGCAACTAAGTTTAGTTCTTTCATCTTTCATGTTTTCAACTATGATTTTGAACCTGTTTTTGCATTTTAGATCTTGATAGAATTTCATTAATAATAAACTTAATCAAGTTTGGTTTATCATCAAAACTATAAACTTATACTAACAGTTACTACTTTAGATAGTTTAAAGCTACAATGATGTCAAACAACGTAAAAGTAAAGAATTTCCTAAGAAAAGGGTTCACAACAGCATTTCATCTATTCAGAGGGTCTGAAGTTCTTACTTCAAATGGTCTAAAGTTGTGGGAACACCTCAATGGTCAAAAATTTAAATGTAACCTTGCATTTAATGCTCACCACCCACCACAATGGGCAGAATTTGAACTTTGACATAAAAAAAGTTATCAGGGATGTTCCAATAGTTAGAGAAGCGAACAAACAAACTTAAAGAGCATTTACTAAACATTCAAAGTTTTCTTCCAACATTTTAAACTCAATTGCACAACTCTCTGAACTACATTCAAAGCACACTCCTCCGCAACTTCTTTTGAGTCTGAAACATTTGGTTTTAACTATCTTGTATTTATTACTACTATACTTCCTATACACTTAGCCTAAGTAAGAGGCATGTACTTACATAACTATTTTTATGTTATTTGTTATAGCAAGGGGCTTGCTAGTTATTGTGTTGATTATAGCAAGTAGGGAGACTTGTTAGGAGATTGTAAAAGTTTGTTGGTGAGCTTTGGAAGCCAACAGGTGTACCTTTGATCAGAGTGAACCAATCAAATGTTTAGTGCAACCTGAGCTTAATGAGATAGACTGACTTAGAGAAGTGGAGTATGTACCAAGGGAAGGGCCAAACCACTATAAAAATACTAGTATGTTTATGCTTTATGATTTCTTTTTCATTCTTTTTAGCATAATATTTTATTTGGCTAAAAAATTTAAAAGCTCAATTCATCCCCCTCCAACTTGAGCTACCATTTGAATGGGACCAACATCATCATCTTCAGATTCAACTATTAGAACAATTGCTTTCTTGCCTTTAGGTTCATTTGGAATCTTCTACCTCATTAGAACTTCATGGGTCATGAGGGAACCCATGAGCTCTTCCACTATTATTTTATCTAGGTCTTTAGCTTCCAAGATGGCAGTTACCTTAGTTATCCAATGCTTGGGTAGAGACCTTAAATTTTTCTTCACTAGTTTGGGCTCTTCATATTTCTTTTCAAGATTCTTTAGCCCAATCATGATATTCTAAAATCCTCCAAATATTTTAAAAATTATCTCTAACTCCTTCATGCTGAAGGACTCATATTCTTGCACTAGAAAGTTAAACTTAGTTTCCTTTACTTGGTTAGTGCCTCCATGAACAACTTGGAACTTATCCAAGATTTCCCTAGCATATTCAAAGGAGAAAATATTTTCAAACTCAGAGGGGGAAAGTGCATAGTAGAGGTAATTCTTTACCTTTGCATCATATTTTACTGCTTGAATGTCCTCAACAATATATTTATCTTCAATATTGAGGATGATCTTTCCATTTTTCACCATAGCTAGTAATCTATAGTTATCATGGAATTTTGCATCCTTATTTTATAATACCCATAATTTGACACATAAAAGAAAGGGCCTCTAGATGTTGATTATCCCTCTGTTGACATGTTGTGAAAATATTTAGCCATATTTGGGATCACTTTGCAAGTTATGTAAATCAGTTGTCAAGTATAACAAGTGAATTGAGCTTTCAAAAACTTTGGCCAAATTATAGAATTTTGTGCAAATGGATGATGAAAAATCAAACAACATAGAAGATAGTTTGTTTTATAGTGGTTCAACCCAAGCAAGATTCCTACTCTGTTTCTTTAAGCCTATTAAGGTTCTACTAATATGTTTTTTTAACAAACACAAGTTGGTTCCCAGACTCATCAACTAAATCTTACACTTACAGCAAGTCTTTCTTACATAAAAACAATAAGCTTCTTACTTGCAAAAACATAAAATAGTAATGAAATTTGTATAAATTAATGTATCTTACTTAAGTAGTTTGTGTACATAAGTAATCCAAAGAAATAAAACATATATCAATTAAAGGCAGAGATTTTAAGCTCCTTGAGATTCTTTGTAGATGAAGCTTTGATTGCAGTTTTAGAGTTGTTCATAGAGGGAGTTGATGTTAGTATAGATGCATGGTTTTGATGACAAACAAAACTTAATTAAAGATTATGTACTAATGGTTATTGCCATAGCATGCAAAATTAAGTTGCAAGCCTCATGGACAAATGAATATAAAGAAGGTATTCCAAGGCATCAATTTGTCTAACTGAAAAGACAAATAGCTTGGGTAAGTGCAAAAGCAAAAGATGAAGTACCGCTATAATCAAAGCTTAAATGAAAAAAGAATCAACCATCACCATTGTCTGTCAAAGTGAAGATTATCTCTGATGAATGTAAAGCAACGAGCAAACAATATTCTTCATCTGTTGTAAGTGAGCCACAGTCAAATAACTCACCAAGCTAATAATTGTCTATTATAAACCAATAATTACGGTGTAGTGGAGTACCTCTATGCAATAGATGAACTGCTAAAAGGATAATTCATTGCACCTCAACAATTCATCTGTTACTTATAGCAGACAATCCAATAGATGAAGTGCTAAAAAAGATAATTCATTTGCATCTCTATCATTTGTTACTTACAACAGATAATCTATAAGATGAACTATTGGAAAGATAATTGGTTTGCGCATCTATAATTCATCTGTTACTTACAACAGACAATCCAACAGATGAAGTGCTAGAAAGGTGATTTATCTATGCCTCCATGATTCATCTACTACATGTAATGGACAAACCAATAGACAAAGTGCTGGAAAGACATTATCTATGCTAACTAGATTCATCTGCTACTTACCATGGATAAACTAGAAGATGTAGAGACTTTGTCTAATAAATAGCTGAACAGATACTCTGTCTGTCATAAGTGAAGATGAGCAATAGACAAACTGAATCGTTAGTCTTCATCCAATATTAATGAGGTTCTTTCCATATTGATGAAAGAATCAATTATTACAGCAACTCTTTAACCAATACTTCTTAAGAATCAGGAAATTATCTTCTCCAAGGTCAGTGCTATAGGCATTCCAGTAGATGAGGATTAAGCAGAAGTCAGAGAATTCAAATGTGATAATTAGAATGGTCTTCTGTCATTAATGGAGTTTACCTACCACCAATGGCTGGAATACAAAGTAATTATAAATGCAACATTGTTGGATCAAGAAGATAAGCAAAACAATCGAGGAAAATATTTAATACCCTCTTGAGAGCATTTACTGAACTGAGACAAAACCTTTTGAATCTTTCAAGAGTTGTGAGCCTTGTATTCAAACTTTCTTCAACCTTCTTTGAAGGCCCTCAAACACCTTTTGAGAAGTTCATTTACTTTTGCATTTAACCTTCAAAAATCATCTCCAGTGCTTATTGAGAAGTATCTGTATATGTGCTTAACTTTCAATATTTATTCATAGTAATTCTCTTGAGCTAGTGGTTGAGACTAGACTCAAGAAGAGCTGTGATTGTCTGATTGTAGATAAGAGTTGTTTATTTACTCCCCCTAGAGCTGGAATCTAGAAGAGTGCTGTAAGCACTATAGCTATGCCCCTAAGAGCTAGAATCTAGACGAGTATAGGGTGCACTCATTGTATTTCTACTATTGGAGATAGTGAAACCCAAGACACTAAGAGGAGAGTATTCTTGGAAGAGTAGAGTAGAGTGTTTACTAAAACCACTAAATTGATTGAGTGATTAGATTGATTGCTACATGTAATGCCCCGCAACCCCACCCTATAAGTTTTGACCAAACTATATATTATTTTCTTACCATTCCCCTATTCTCAAGGGCTTTTTGACATTTCCTTGTATTTTCCCCATTTAAAAGGGGATATTCTGCCAAAAATCTGGTAAAGTCTACCCTAAAAGATTAAAATCTAAACTTATAAATATTTATCAAATAAAATAAAGCAATGATATATATTCTAAAACATAAGCCCATATTCATACAACATACCTCCACAACTGCCCATGATTGAAGTTGCATCGTGGTGGCAATAAACCTAACTTGATTCATATAATCCACACACGTTACCATAATTATTTATCACTATGACATGTCAATACATGCCATTATACATCACTTACATCGATTGGAATCTATCCATTATTCTAATTATACAAATACAAATACATATGGAATTACAATTCAAATCCATTGTACCACAATAAGTGTATCTTCAATTCTTGCTCATAGTCGTCTAACCCATAGTTGGAATTCTTTATCTGACCTTCCAGCTAAAAATTTAGATAAGAAGGCGTGAGTTCCAAGCGAACTCAGTAACTAGGAAAGTACTAGAAAATAATAATCAATAGTCAAGAACATAATATGTTCACATCCAGAATATGCATAATCATGCCCAACATTAAAATGTAATGCATAAGTCTTTCCATTCCATTCAACGAATTCTCAATACCATAAGTGTATAACATTAATCCACCATCATATAATATACAATATCCATTCCTAAAAAAAATTAGGGGATACTCTCTATCCCCATCAAATCAAGCATTCAAATGAAGCTTTATTTATCTGGGTATGGGATAATCTCTATCCTAAATAATCACATAATTATACCTTAAAGAAATATCAACTATTTCAATTCCAAGAGATACTTGTTATCCCTAATGTTCATATAATCAAGAAATCACATAGACTTCAATCTTTAATCCAATACGGGATATCTAATTTCCCTCAACCAATACATATGTGCCCCAGATACGACAAATGGGATATTCTATATCCCCATTCATGCACACATTCATATAAAGAAAAGCCTACTTACCTTGATGAAGTATCATTTTACTCTTTCATATACCTTCAGTTCTGTCCTTAATTCAGTTGCTTGGGTTTCACATCATTGCTCCATAGATCCTACAAGCATAACAATTCAATTGACATATAATTTCCCACTAGGACATGTTATCAAACAGTTAACAGGAATAGTTTCAACCTTCAATTTCCACAATGGTGTAATCATCTATTTGCATTCTTGACATCATACAATTCGTTTTTCTTATAATTTCATTCATTTACAAAGACAACTCTAACTAATTTATTTTAAGCTAATGAATTACCCTTTATAACTATTATCAATCAGGTCATTACCCCTTCCAATGCATAATCATGTTTTCTTGTTAATCACAATACTTACCTCTTTAATCAATCTCTAATTATGTATAATGTTAATGCCTCTTTGATAGCCAATCTCATGTTATAACATGATTAGCTAATCACAACATTTTTCTTATAAAACCTTTTCATTAAACATATGACAAATACTAATAAACACTAATTTTCTTAACAAAAGAACTTTTTTTTCTTGTTACAATAATCTTATATACAACATATTAACACTTGTAATCAACCCTTTTCATACATAATTTTTTGTTCAATCAAGCATTTCATCGAATAAGTTATAACCATCAATTAATTCATAATGATTCAACATGGTTAACAAAGGAAATTCATATTCAAAAACCTATTTCAACCCCAATCAGGCCAAGTTTCTAAT
This sequence comes from Pouteria campechiana, assembly GCA_036873735.1. Taxonomy (NCBI): domain Eukaryota; kingdom Viridiplantae; phylum Streptophyta; class Magnoliopsida; order Ericales; family Sapotaceae; genus Pouteria; species Pouteria campechiana. Next base: position 22,747 of record JAYJMB010038237.1, on the reverse strand, counting down.
TCTCATTTCTCATCCCCAAACCTATCCCAAAACTTCATAATCAATGCATTGAATCCTTTTTCGCATGAATATTAAGCAAAACTCATTTAATTCCTCAAAATTTCACTATTCACAAATTTGGTTATATACCCTAACAAGCCAAATTTATGAAATTAAATGGGGAAAAAGATGCTTACCTATAGATTTGGTCATGGCTTCTTGCCTTGCTTAAGAATCCGACCTCAACCTTCCAAGATCCCACCATAAATCTCAAAAAATTAAATTTTCCAACTTCTTTCACCATTCTCCACCATCCAAACCAAAGAAGAGACATGCTTGATTGAATCCACACTTAAACAAGGTGTATTACAAGCCAAAATCATAAGGTTTTGGGGTGTGTAAGGCATGGAGTAAGAGGGTAGGGCATGGGAGAAGAAAAGAAGAAGATAAAATAAAAGAAAACACAAATCAACTTAAAAAGTCAGCCCATCGATTTTCCAACAAAATTGGCATCGTAGCCTCGAATTTGGGCATTGCGGTGCCCACTCTACTGCTCGCTAGAAGTCGTTCTACTATTTTGGACATAACTTCCTCATACGATATTTGATTTATGTTATTTTTAATGAGTTGGAATTATAATTTCAAGATCTATAATTTCATGTTAATAACAATTTATTAATCAACCTCCAAATATGATTAATTTGGCCTCAAAGTAACGCTTCTTGTTTCAACATGATATGAAACTCTAGAGATAGTTATAGCATTTTAGCTCTAACTTTCTCATATGAGAGCTAAGTCACATGATTCTTTATTCATTATAAAGTTAATTTCAAGGGATACAACTTCTATGTGGAATACTTTTCCTAAATAAGTTTTCAATTATATCAAAAATTGAGCACAAATAATACCTTTGTCATGTTCAACTTTCTTTTGCCATATATTTACCACATAAACTAACCCCAAAATCATGGGATGTTGCATTTACATCCAAAATCATTTTACAATTTTCATTACTCCCATGCATAATCATCCTAAAATTATCATCTAGGATAATTATTCTCGCCCCAAACTCAAGTAAAATGTTTCTATTACAAGAAACCATCCTAATTGTAGAAATTTGGCTTTGCATTTACTAAATATCACCCATAGTCCCATTTATAAAACATTCCAATTGTCTAAAAAATCACGTCACACATACCACATATATGAAATGAAACATGTTTATGCTATTCACCAACTACCCAAATTTACCTACTTAGTTCTTTTTACCAACCTCTTTTGCTATAGGTAACTCTATAGACCATTTTCATTCCAAATTGCATCCCATGCTAAAACCAACGCTTCACACACATTACAAATAATAATCATATTTTATTAGTCACCCATGTCATATATATGACTTTACTCAAAATCACTACTTGGGTCTATTTCACTCAAGAACTACTAATGAGACCATTTTATTTGTACAGTTTGGTTTCCGTAGCAATTTCTTTGCCAAACACTTGTTTATTACCTTAGTTTCTCACCACATTGAAATGCGAAAAAGCTTTTACTCATTTTTAACACCCCAGGTTTTACACTAGAGGGACATTTGATCCTAAAGGGGTTTAACAAATTTTTAAGTACCCAATTCTCCCCTCCCCTCTTAGATATTTGCCTAAGCTTTAGGACCAACAATTGAAAATGTGGAAGAAAACTTTGAATGTTCTTGTAAATACTCTTTAATTCACTCAAATACTCGTCTAGAGATTTGAATCCATTATTTATACTCTTGGAAGGTCATTTAGTTATTAATTGTTTTTTCTGAAATTTTTTTGACCATTTTAGATTACGTTTTCTGCACTCAATGCGATCTGCTTTGTGAGTGTGCTTCAGACCCTCCAAAGTTTAACTTCAAACCTCTGAAGTTTTTTTGCTTTGTCAGTCATTGTTGCTGCATTAAATTTTTAGAGCTCAAAAGCTTTGTTTTCGACCTTTGAACTTTAGCTTCTAAAGGGTACTGCATTCTAGCGATGCACTTCAAACCTCGAAAGATCATCTTTTAGACTTTGAAGTTCCTTCTGATGGATAACTATTCCAATGACTATATTTTAGACCTCTAAAGCTTGCATCTTCTATTTGAATTATTTTCTGAAAGACTTCTTTGCTCTAAACTAAGTTCTGATTGGTCCTTTTGATCCTTGAAGTGTAGAATTCTTCCTTTAAACTTGTTCTAAAGCTTTTAGATGTCTCTTTTATACTTCAAACTTGTCTTTTAAATCTTCTAACAGTTTCTAGTGACTCTAAACTTGTTTATTTTGATTTCAAAGTTATCCTTATACATATGAAATCTCATTTTGGGTTCAGAATCATTGTTCTTTGAGCTTTTATGTGCTTTTATTCTTCTGAAATCTTAATTGCGATGAGTTTCAACTTGATATATTCTTATTTATGTTGCTCATCAATTTGAGGTTACTTCCTTAATATATTTTACTTGTTTTATTCATTTATTTATGTATTACTTAGGAAAGTAACTTGTTAATATCATATTTTTTTACTCACATATTTGTTAGTCATCAAAATAAAGCTAATCAAAGGGACTTAATAATAATTACTTGTACATAATCAGGATAAATAAATTTTAATATAATTTTATCATATTTTATGGACTTATTATGCATAATCAAGATAAATAACTTTTAATATAATTTTATAATATTTACTAGACTTAATCTATATTAACAACTTTATAAGATATGGGTTTGATTGGTTAAATATATTTTCCTTACTTTAATTAATTTGCAATAATTGAAAATATACATTTTGGGACCCTTATTTCTATCAATCCTTAGAAATAATTAATAAAAATTTTGTGATAAATTTTTTGGTTTGATGAAAATTTAGAAAAAACTTCTCTAATTGTAATAATGCATATGGCTAGTATGGACTTTCATAAAATTTAATAGAGTTTTAAAAAAGCTTAATTTATGAATACCAATTGGGCCTATTTGGGTAAATATATTTGGCATGTTTGGGATCTTTCTGAATAAAATTCATACCATAATATAATAATTTCATGTTATGAAAGATTTTTAAGCATTGATAAATTAACTTGCCTCTCATTTATAAGTTTTAATTATATTTAATAAGATTTAGTAAAGTTAAATATACTTTAATAATTTTTAATTGAATTTAATAGTCCTTAATAGGCTTTAATGGTTTCAGCTTGCCTAGTGATAAACTTAAATGTTTTATTATTCTTTACATAATAGTTTAAACATTTCCTTTTCTAAACTTTATTTACATGTCAATTGGTTGCTGATAATCATATTAGTTACTTTTGTTAGATTTACAATTAGTGTAGTAAGTTTAGTAAATTTTAACCATATTTACTATAGTTTAATGAAATTATTTTGACATTAACAAAATTTATTGAACTATACAGTCAATAGATAAAATTACTAGGCTTATCCATTTACTATATTTTTTTATGTGGGCTTCCATGGGTTTAGATCTATCGTGGTGAACTCTACACAATTGCTGATGATTTTCATGGGTTAATATTTAGTATCATTAAGTTTAAATATATTAACCTTAATGATACTAATTATTAAGCTTATTAATCTTTAATAAGCTTAATTTCTTGGCTTTTCCATTTAGCATAAAGTTTTTTAAGTGTGCTTGCATGGGTTTAGACCTACCGTAGTGAACTTTAGATACCTACCAATGTATTCCATGGATTTCAATTGTAAACATTATTTAATAAGATCAACTTTCATACTTATTTGTGAGAAATCATTACCACTTTAATACTTTAATTAACTTTACTGGAATTTCATACACTTTGATGAAATTAAATTATCCTTTAATGAACTTAATTGTAGATAGATTTGTCCCATATTTAAAAATGTGAATTATTAAAGTATTTTGATTTTCATTGTTGTATATGAAATGCATATAAATATGTCAAACTTTTAGAAATCATTTGTTATCTTTTTTTGTGCTAGAATTATTATTTTGGACACTTTAGTAAATTTATTAAAGTTAGATGATCTTTAATAGGCAACAATAAAATTAAATGTACATTAATGAGTTATAATGAAATTTAATAATATTTAAATAATTGTATTAATAATGAGTTATGCCACTTATCAGACTTTTACTTTGATTATTTCTTTATCATAATGAATTCATTGTTTAATATTTTGGAAAATTTCATGGCTAAGTGTTTTAGGATACTAAAAAATAATTCTCGTTAGGTTAAGTTTTATATTTTCATCTTCATATAAGAATATATAAAGATTAATATGATTTAACATGATTTAATATTTTAATTTGGTCAACAATGGAACAGTTGTAGGCCTTCAATAGTCTCTTTTTTTAATATATTTTTTTAGAGCACAAATATTATAAAAATTGTACCATGTAGAACTAATCTAAAATGATCTAAAGTTAACTTTGAGACAGGGCTTTCCTCTTTATTTTTTATTTTTCTTTATTGTTTTAAACCTTTTAACATTTAAAATATATTTGAAAAAAGTAAATTTTAGATGAGAAAATAAAATTTTGGAAAGAGGAATGATTCCATGGTCAAGGATAATGATTTAAAATAAAATCAATAACGAGAAAATAAATAAGCATTCTAGATGAAAACATAAGTGGTAATAATTGAAAATAAAGATAATCACTGAGAAAGATAAAATTATAGGGATAGTTAAATGATAAATTCATCATAAGAGGGTAAAAATAAAGAAAAATAGTTTTTTTTAATACGATGAAAATGAAAATGCAAATAATGTCCTAAAATATTATATTAATCATGAAATGAATAAAAATAAAATAGATAAAGAATATTAATAAAAAAATAGACAATAGTAAAATTAAAAAAGTCTATTAAACTAAGTTAGAATAGATAAATATGATATTAATTTATTATTTACATTTGTAATGCATTTACATCACCAATGGTGGGTAAGTAGGTGGACGTGCAAATCTTGTATAATAAATAGATACATTTGAAGAGGATACAATTATTATAGCAATCTTAACGTCATCAAATTTCTAAAGAAATATAAAATGATAGATATTTGGTCTGCCAATTGTGTGGTTACTGTTGTGTAAATAGAATTCTTTATTTTCACTTTTTTTCTTTTGAAATTTCTTTACTATTGCTTATGAGACTTCATCAACTAGTTTAGCCTATTCAAAGCTTTTAAAAAAAAATTCAAAAAAGAAAGCGGCATTGAATCCTCCCAAGTTCAACCCAAACCCAAAGTCAACCCGCACATGTAGGGTTAGGGTTAGGGTTAGGGTTGGGGTTGGGAAAAGGTTATAAAAGTGAAGGTTAGGGTTAAGGTTGGGAAAAGATTCTAGATGTGAGGGTTAGGATTGGGCAAGCCCAAACCCACCCGAAAACCGCCCGACTTAACCCACGACCAAATAAAAAGCTTGTTCAAGTAATAAGTACTGTGGTAGGTGAAGGATGTGATGGTAGGTGAAGGATGTAATGGGGTTCATTGGAGCTAGGGCTTAGCTAATAGCATTGCCTACTTTGACTGTCAAAATAGTTGCTTGGCTAGAGTGTGTAGCCGGTCTCACCTATGGTAGACCATCAACCTGGTTTTGGAGCCATCATGGTATAAGCATCTATCAAAAAATCCAATCAATATGGGAGAACTACAGACCTAGCTTCCTCTCTTACCCCTCCTCCCCTCGATTCCTCTCATGACTGTAGCCTCATTTGAACTTCTCTCATCGAATTCCCCTAACCATTAGATACCAAATCCACAAGCCTACCCTAACCCCATCCATTGGTTAGTCTTGCTTCCATATGCTTCCAAACAAGAAGTAGAATCGGCTAATTGTTGACCCTTTCAAGCATTTTGAGAGGGTTACCACCATCCAAAAAGAGGAAACATAACGGGTTAAAATGGGTTCTCAGGCAAATGGTCACACAGTGTGATTCCAAAATACAAAAAAAATTATAAATTTTCTTCCCCAAATACCCTTTAATTGAAAGACCAATTGTAGCGACACGATTTTTGTCCAATAGTTGATATTGTTGCTCTAGTTGCCTCTTGCTAGAATATGTTCTAGAAGATCCTGACTCCATAGAATGTGCTTTTAAGCCATTAGATTACAACTAAATGGTTAAAAATGTGTGTTATGATCAGCAAAGAAAATCATCATTTTATTTATTAAGCTGGTTAAAGTTAGATAAAGCTTGACAACATTTATTTGAATTTGTCAAAGGTAGTGAAAGTTTTTTGGAGATATGAAAGTTCGCTAGGAGGAGCTTAGATTATACCAAAATTTGTTAAAAATTTAAAGATTATTAAAATAATTAAAATTTTATTAATCAATGATAAAATTATGTATGGAAATTTTAAAGATGAAAATAAATTATCCAAATTTCAAAGTTGAGAAGTATATAATTTTTTTTAAATATAGCCCATATGATCCGAGCAGTCCAAACCCATGTAAGCGCATTGGAGTTTATTAAAATTCATTATAGTTCATTAAAGATCATTAAAATCCATAATATCTAATAATTTAAGATAATATTAATATAACCTATATTATTCGAGTGGCCAAAACCCATGCAAACACATTGAAGTTTATTAAATTCATTATAGTTAGTTAAAGATGATTGAAATCGATTATATTTATTGGTCCCTTGTTGGATGATAGCTCAAGAGGGGGGTAAATTGAGCTTTCAAAAATTTTAGCCTATAACTTGCGAGATGTGTTTAAAATAAACGGAAGTAAATTTCATAGCAAATATGCACAAGATTTTTATAGTAGTTTGGCCCTTCCTGGGTTCCTACTCCACTTCTTTGAGTCAATCTCCTCTACTGATCTTAGGTTCCACTAACACTTGTTGGTTTTCAAGCTCATCAACAACTTATACATGTTGGTTTTCAAAGCTTACCAACTAACTTACTAGTTTTCTAAGCTAACCAGAAACTTTTACAAACTATTGGTTTTCAAAGCTCACTAACTAACTCACTAGTTCTCCAAGCTCACTAGAAATTTTTACAAACTATTGGCTTTCAGATCTCACCAACTAACTCACTGATTTTCCAAGCTCACAAGAAACTTGTACAAACTGGTGGTTTTCAGAGCTCACCAACTAACTCACTAGTTTTCCAAGCTTACTAGAAACTTTTATAGACCGTTGGTTTTTAGAGCTCACTAACAGACTTGCTAGTTTTTTAAATAAAAAGGTAAAAATTAGTGCCTCTTACTTAGGCAAATTTGTACAAAATTTAAAAGCTTAAGTAAATGAATAAAATAATCAATAAGATCAAATTTATCAAACTCCTTTGAAGATAACGCAAATCTTGCTTTGAATGCTTTGGCAATGTTGAAGTAGTTGGACTTGAATGATGGGAGATCTTGAATTAAATGCTTGAGTCAGAAGATTTTGTTTGTTTCTCTATTATTTTGTGTGTTGCTTTAATCATCTTTCTATAAGCTTTGAGAGAAATTTTAGCCGTTGCAACCTTTACCACTTTTTCAAATGTTTGGTAGATTTGGTATGACTTCTAAAGAACTTCTAAAAAACTTCTGAAGTATCTCTAAAGCTTCAATTTTTCTTTTGATATATTTCTTAAGTCTTGTCTTTTTGAAAATGCCTCTGAAGAGCTTCTAAGTTGCTTTTGAGGATCTTATGAGTACAAAATTAACATTTTGAATTGCTTTTGACAAGATTCTACATGTAGATACTTCTTCTGAGTTAATTCTAAGGGTTGAATTTAGCATCTTGGCCTTTTGAAGTTACTTCTGATGGCTTTCTGTATTGTTTTTGAAAATCTTCTAATAAAGGGGTTAGATTTAATATTTTCCCCCTTCTGATGATGACAAAATATTTGAGTGATTAAACTTTCATAAAAATTACACAAAATATGCAATATGATTTATTGACTTAGTGGGGCTCGCCCTGTGTGGGCAAACTCTTTCTGAATATATGCACTTAGTTACTTTGATATCAGTACACTTAGTTACTCTAATATTTCTCCTATTTCTTCTATTTCTCCCCCTTTTGTCATAATCAAAAGGACTAAAATGTAAAGTTCAACTAGAAGGTGAAAGAGAATAAGAAATAAATTGCATTATAATTGCAAAATATATGTACATCAGAGTGACAAAGAAAATGAATTTACACAGTAAGTGTAGATACATTATAGAAAATTGAGATACATCACAGAAAATGTAGATGTAGTACAACAAAAAGAAGTAACATCACAAGGAAGAATAAATTTAGTCAGAAAAGAAAGATGTGAGATAAAAGATAGAAGTAGATTATGTTTTTGGCTTTCTAGAGTAGGTTTTAAGAAAGATGTTGGGGTCATCAGAAGGAGGAAGAATAGTGGTTGTGAGGGTAGGATGTTGAGTTGGTGGTTTGGAAGAGGACCTAGGTGTTTTTGACACCGATTGTTTAATTCTGGAAGGAGTAATGAAAGTGGGATCTTTGGAAATTGCAGTAGGTAGGTCATGAGTTAAGAAGGGAGATTTATAGGTTGAAGCATAAATGAGATCTATATAGTCTTTATAAGTTAGATCTAGTAGTTCAAGAAAAAGGACAGGCTATTTCTTTAGAATGCTTCAGTATTGGCATTCATCCTAGCAACATATTCTTCATAATGCAAAGTAATATGAGAAAGATGGGCCATTTTATGAATATATAGAGGTGGAGTTTTGGGTTTTCTTTTTAGTTTAGAGTGTACTATTGGATGTTTAGGACTAGAAGATGGTTTTCTTGAGATTTTGGAGAGGGTGAAGTTGGTTTAGGTGTGGGGGTTGGTTTGGAAAAACACACCCAAATTTTGTGTTGGATTGATGAATCAGCAAGTTATGGATAAAGAAGGGGAAGGTTGTCAGCAATAGCTTGCAGATTAGCTTTAGAGAAAAATGAGAATTCTTCCTCAATTAGAAAAATATGATTGTGAGGTTCTGAGTGAGACAAAAATGAATTTTGAGGAGGCCTGGATGCTTAAAGCAATTGAAGAAGTTTTTCAATTTATGCATCTAGAAATGATTCTAATTGAGGAATTTTAATGTCATGGTTTATGAGAGTGAGAGGAGGATATGGAAGAAGTTGGATTCTAGAAAGGGTAACCAGATTAGTGATTTGTGAAAATAATAGTTCTTTAGGAGAGATATTGAGGTTGTGAGATAGAAACATGCTAAAAATGACAATGTGATTTCTAATTGAGCTTTGAATTTAGAGTAGGTATTCTATTTGGATGATAGATTCTCAGAGTTGTCTTCTTCTTTCTTGGGAGGAGGCTTTGAGGTTCTAAGGTTCTTAATCCTAATATTTTTTGGGTGAATCTATCATGTCTAGTTGGAATGTCCTGTGAATCCTAGGAATCAGACCAATCTAGGTATTTTAGTGGTCCTGGTGGAATAACATCTATCCTAGAGAAGGGTATTTTATACCTAATGAGGGTTTAGGTTTCTATAAGGATTAGAAAGATAATTTGTGTAATGGCTCAGTGCGTAGAAATTTAGGAAAGACTAAAAAATACTAGACAACTTCTGGAGCTATAGGAGATGCATGTGAAGTGGGGAATCTTGGTGATGTAGACAAAAGGGAGTGAGGAGTTTTCCATTCATAGATTATGTTCTCTAAAGGAAGAATGTTAGTTGTAGAAATTGAGTGAGTGTGTGAATGGAATGATGATTGTGTAGGGAAATGAATAGGTGAGAGGGTTTTGTGAAGTGGTTGATGAGAGAATTTTTAAGAGGAGGAGGTTGGTTAGGTTTGAGATTGAGTTTCGATAGATTCAATTTGAGCATTTAGTGCATCAAAAGTTTGACACAATGATTCTAAAATAGTCTAGTTTTAGGTGAAGAGCTATTTTATGGTTTTCAAGATTTGTTAGTCTAGTTTGAATGGATAGAAGGTGGATTGAAAGAATGGATTCTATGTTTTGTGGAGTTGTATAGGTGGGTTGATGAGGATGAGGTATGGATGAATTTTGTTGAGTTTTGGTTAGTCTGGATGATACTAATGCTAAATTTTCCTCTCTATTTTCTTATTCTGTCTCTTCTTCATTTCTTCCTATAGCTTTTTCTCTTATGTTTGTAGCCTCTTCTACAATTTCTTATCTTTCTATTCTTTCTTCTTCAATTCTTGATCTCTTTATTTGCTTTTCCTTTCTCAGCTTCTAAGAAATCCAACCTTGTGAAGTATGTTTGAAGCCTATTCTCTTCATGATGTCTTTCTTTATGAACCTTAGAACATAATTTGATCTATCATAATTTGACCAATGTTGATCGTCTTCCTGTTCTTCAGAGCTCACAATGTCTTGGCTTCTTTCTTAGATATGTAATTAGTTCCTCCCATTTTGGGATGGATGTTGTTGAAGAGTAACATGCGAGCAATCTTCAAATCCACACTCAAATGACTTATATACAAATAATTTTTTTTATCAATTTCTACTCCAACCAAATCTGAAAATAGACCAATTTTAGTTGATGGATATTCAATTTCTTCCTCTTCATCAGGAATTTGAATGGATTCCTTATGCTTTTAGGTGAAAGATCTATCTCTGAATTTCCAATCTATGACTTTTGAGTGCTATAATTGAAATTACTTATTAGGGTCTAAACCAATCTTAGGTAGAATTTATCCTTATAACTTAGAAAATTTTCCCAACCTTGGAATTTAATCCAGTTGGTTACTTCCAGATTTAACCCATTTTCACCAAACACCTCAAAGTCAAAATTTCTCCCTTCACTATTTTTCTTCCTTCAAAATATTTGATAAATTTATTGTGAACTGAATTGTTGTTATTGAAGATTACCTTTTAGGATGTAATCTTCTATTCTCCTCTTCTTCCTTGAAGTTTCTTCTACTAAACTTTTTCTCTTCTTCTTCTTATCCAGGAATCTGTGCATGAAGATTCTGTACTTTTGCTTGCACTCTTCATCCAAGCCATTTCTAGTAGCTGAAGGATTTTTGGCTTAGGGTTTTGAAAGAGAGGGATTTTCAAAGATTCTATGTATGAGAGATTTCTAAAGATGAAGCAAAATGAGGACATTTTGGAAGAGAGTTGTAGACGATGCAAGAATTCGAATTGTCATTTCTGAAGAAGGGTTCAGAGAATGAAATGGAAGATTCAGAATTTCTAGAGTTGGGGTTTTTTAAATGATATGGAGTTTATGAATCATGATTCTAGAGATTTTGAGTGTATTACAGTAATTACAATAAGGCTTCAGAAGTTTTGAGCTTAATAGCATTAGAAGTTTCGAGAGGGTTATGAAGGATATATTTTATTACTTTTGAAGCTAGTTACTATCTTTAGAGATTCTCAAGGTGTTAAACCCATGCTTCAGAGATTCTGATGGGTGTTTCATGATTTCTGAAGGTTCTCAGAAAAATTATTTAATTGTGGAAAGGACTCTGAACCTCCTTCAGAGTTTTTGACAAACACTTCTAAAATAATCTAAATATTAGAAATATGGCATTCATGAATAGCTTAGTTAGGCATTATTGTATTCATCATCATGTGATCATTAACATTATAAAATAATTAAATCATGTAATATACATTTTATGTGCACAAATCTAGTATACCAAGTTCTCTTCTAATTTTGCAAAATCTATCCTCTGGAAGTGGTTTTGTAACAATGTCTACTAACTAATTTTCAGTTGGTACATATTACAAACAAAATTCATGATTTTATATGTGATCTCTAATAAAGTGATATCTGACCTCTAAGTGTTTAGTTCTAGAATGCAATACTGGATTCTTTATTAGTATTGGTATTATCACATCTAATAGGTGTATCAAAATATTTTAAACCAAAGTTGTTCAATTGTTGTTTCTTGGAGTTGATAAACTCCAAGATAGTAACCAAATTTTTCCACACATCTTGTTCAATTTTAAACCAAACTATTGCTAAATATTTAGCCAGTTGATAATGCAATGGATCTTTGTTTCTTGGAGAACCATGATATAATTATGCTTTTAAGAAATTGACAAGATCCTAAACTACTCTTCCTATCTACCTTATATCTTATAAAATCTGAATTAGAGTACCTAACTAATTCAAAGTTTGAACCTTTTGGGTACTATAAACCATTGTTTAAAGTGTCTAAAATGTATCTAAAGATTCTCTTAGCAACAACTAGATGTGATTCTTTAGAATCTAACTGGAATCATGCACACCTGCAACCATTGAAAATAATATCTGGTCTACCATCAGTTAAGTATAAAAGAGATCCTACCATGCTTGTATAGAGTTTTTGACAGATAGATTTACCTTTTTCATCCTTATCCATTTTAATAGAGGTGCTCATTGGTGTGCCCAATGGCTTTTCTTCTTCTAACTCAAATTTCTTGAGTAGCTCTTTAATATATTATGATTGATGGATAAAAATTCCTTCATTTGCTTTACTTGAAGTCATAGAAAGAAATTTATCTCACCCATTAAACTCATCTCAAATTCTCCCTAAATGACTTTAGAGAAATCTTGACATAATTTATCATTAGTAGTGCTAAATATAATATCATCTAAATAGATTTGAATAATTAATATATCATTATTGTCATAATTAATGAAGAGTGTGGTATCTACTTTTTCTCTAGTAAATTTTTTTTCTATTAAATATTTACTTAATCTCTCATACCATGCTCTAGAGCTTGTTTTAATCCATAGAGAGCTTTCTTAAGTTTGATAACATGGTTTGGATCATAAGGGTCTTCAAACCCAGGAGGTTGTTTTACATAAACTTCTTCATTAATGAATCTATTTAAGAATGCACTATTAACATGCAGTTGGTAAAGCTTGAAATTCATGAAAGATGCAAAAGCTAGAAAGATTCTAATAGCTTCAATTCTAGCAATAGAAGCATATGATTCTTTAAATTCTATTGCTTTCTCTTGACAGTACCCTTCTGCTACCAATCTTACTTTATTTTTTACCACTATACTAGATTCATCTAATTTGTTTATATAGAACAACTTAGTTATTATAACAAATTGATGGTTAGGCCTTAGAATAAGAGTTCACACATCATTACATTTGAATTGGTCTAAGTTTTCTTGCATAACTATAATCCAGTTTTCATCTTCTAAAGCTTAGTCTATGTAAGTTGGCTCTAATTGGGAAACGAAAACAAAATTATCATATATTTGATAATATGAAAATCTAGTTCTTACTCTATCATAAATATCACCATTTATTTGGTTTTCAGGATGATCATGCATGAACCTCCAATCATTAGGAAAAGAATTTTTACCTTCATTATCTACCTCATTGATGGATGGTTTATCATTTGTTTCTTCTTCATCTATTTGTGTCTTTGATTGTGAAGAATCTTTTTTTTAACTTGTATCTTTATTTTCTCCATAGATGTTCTAAGTTCTCCTGTCTCATCATAAAATCACTTATCCTTCTAGAGGGGTTAGTACTTTCAAAGAATTTTATGTAAATGGATTCCTCTACAGTTTTATTCTTTAGATTGTAGACTTTAAATGCCTTGCTAATAATGGAATAACCAAGGCAAATGCCTTCATCAAATTTGCTGTTAAATTTGCCATGATTTTCCTTCCCATTATTAAGAATGAAACATTTGCAACCAAAAGTGTGAAAATGAGAGATATTTGGCTTTCTGCCATAGTACAATTCAAATGGAGTTTTGTTGAGTACAGATCTAGCAAAAATTCTGTTAATAATGTAGCATGTTTATTTAATGCTTCAGCCCAAAAATATTGAGGTAAGTATATTCACTCACCATTGTCTTTGCCATCTCTTATAAGGATCTGTTCTTCCTTTTAGCTACTCCATTTTGTTGAGGTGTTCTTGGTGCAGAGAACATGTTTCATTGCTTTCACAAAAGCAATGAATTTCTTATTTTCAAATTCTCCATCATGATCACTTCTTATGGCTATTATATGAGAGTCTTACTCATTCTATATACATTTGGCAAATGTCTCAAAGAATGGGTAAGTCTCATCTTTGGAACAAGAAATATTATCTAGGTGAATCTAGAATAGTCATCTACAATGACAGATGATAATGTTTCCCTCCAAGATTTCTAGTTCTTATTGGTCCAATAAGATCCATGTGTAACAATTGAAGTCGTTTATTGTGTATACTTCTTTATTAGATTTGAATGATTCTCTAACTTCAAGCATTACACAACTCATTTTGGTCAAATTTTAGTTTGGGCAAACCAACAACAAGATCTTTGTTGTATAATTTTTCAATCATGAACTTGTTGGCATGTCCTAGTCTTCTATACCAGAACAAGGATTCTTGGTTATTCATAATAAGACATTTGACTTGGATATCACCTAAATCTACTAAATAAACATTTCCACATTTTTTTAAGTACTACAACTAAATTTAAACTATTTATCATAAAACATATATGGGATTCAAACGCAACCTTGTAACCATTATCATAAAATTGACTCATACTTAGAATATTGTGTTTTAATCTTTCTACTTGTAAAACATTCAAAATAGTAATAGACAAAGATTGGCTAATCTTACCAATCCCAATCACTTTACCTTTTCCATTATCCCCAAAGGTAACGGTTCCTCCATTTTTAGCTTTTGGCTCTATAAATAGCTCCCTCTCCCTTGTCATGTGTCTTGAGCAACCACTATCAATATACCATTTGCTACTCCTTATGGCTCTCAAGCACACCTGTAATAACATCCATTCCTTTTTAAATGCTACTAATATATTATTTGGAGGTATTATTGTATTTATTACTTTAGCAATAGTTTTTGGCACCCAAATCAAGTTCTATTTCGGTTCTAATTTTCTTTCACGATTGCAAATTTTCTTTCTTTAGTCTTCTCCACCTTTCTTCTTTGCTTTTAGTTTAAATAAAGTAGAAGTCAAAGTTTTTCTAAGGGCATGATTTTCTTCTTTGATCTGCTTAAGCTCTACGTTGATGTTTTAGTTAGTCTTGAGATGAGTATTTTCTTATCTTAATTTAGAGCATTCATAGATTATTCTTTCCAGCTCTCTTTCTGTTTCCTTATGTTAAGCTTTTAAAGTTTTAAAATCTTAATATAACTCATCTAATAATTCTTCAAGATTAGAAGTTTCAAGTTTTGAATTTACCTCGTCTTTATGGATGACCATGAAGTTTATTCATGTATGATGTTCTTCCTGATTTCTTTCTTTGGAGCTGAGAGAACTAAATTATACTTCATTTTCTTCTTCTATTTCATTCGTTCTTTCTTGCATCATATTCTACTGCATTTCCCATGTAGCCATAGCCTTCTTCTTCTTTTCAAATTTCCTGCTATTGGAGATATTCTTTTTGTCAAAGTAAGAGTTATACCTTTTTTTCTTGTCTCTTTACTTTTTATCTAGTTCTGGGTAATCAAACTTCATATGCCCAAAATTGATGTAATTGTAATAGCAGTAACTTTAGGCATCCAATATCTAGGTAGAGATCTTAAGATCTTCTTTCCTAACTTGGGTTCTTCATATTTTTCTCCCAAGTTCTTTAGTCCATTAGTGATTTTCTAAAACCTTTCAAACATTTCATAAATAGTTTCTAACTCCGTCATGGAGAAGGCTTCATATTCCTGCACTAGAAGATTTATTTTACTTTCTTTCACTTGACTTGTACCTTCATGTACTACCTGAAGTTTATCCTAGATTTCCTTAGCTGAATCACAGGTGTAAATCTTGTCAAACTCAGAAGAAGATAGTGCATAGTAGAGACAATTCTTTACCTTGGCATCACCTTCAACTGCTTGAATATCTTCTACTATAAATTTATCTTCAGTACTTGTGACATTCTTTCTATTTTTTACTATAAGCCACAACTGGTAATTTGTGGCAATCAGGAAATTTTGCATTCACATCTTCCAATACTCGTAATTGGTTTCATAAAAAAGTGGAGGCCTAAAATTGGATTATCCTTCAGCAGATATGTTGTAAAACATACTGGCCATTTAGATCTCTTCACAAGTTTATATACTGGTAATTCAAAATTAACTAGTGCAGCATGCTTTGATACCACTTGTTAGTCCCTTACTGGATGATAGCTTAAGAGGGGGGAGAGGGGGGGGGGGTGGTAAAAGGGATTGAGCTTTCAAAAATTTTGGCCTATAACTTGAGAGATGTGCTTAAAATAAAAGGAAGTAAATTTATAACACATATTTACAAGATTTTTTTAGTGGTTTGACCCTTCTTGGGTTTCTACCTTACTTCTCTAAGTCAATCTCTCTATTAATCTCGGCTTCCACTAACACTTGATAATCAGAAACTTTTACAAATGGTTAGTTGTCAGAGCTAACCAACTCACTAGTTTTCCAAGATCACCAAAAACTTTTACAAACTATTGGTTTTCAAAGCTCGCCAATTAACTCACTGGTTTTCCAAGCTCACTAGAAACTTTTACAAACTATTGGGTTTCAAAGCTCACCAACTAACTCACTGGTTTTCTAAATAGAATTTACAGATCAGTGCCTCTTACTTAGGTAGATTTGTACAAAAATTAAAAGCTTAAATAAATGAATAAAATATGCAATAAGATCAAATTTATCAAACTCCTTTGAAGATGAAGCAAATCTAGCTTTGAATGCTTTGGCAGTGTTGAAGTAGTTGGACTTGAAGGATGGAAGATGTTGAATGCACTTTTTAAATGCTTGAGTCAGAAGATTTTGGTGTTTCTCTATTGTTTTGTGTGTTGCTTTAATCATCCTTTTATAAGATTTGAGAGAAATTTTAGCTGTTGTAACCTTTAGCACTTTTTCAAACATTTAGTAGATTTGATACGACTTTTTGCATTTTTTCTGGCTTCAGAACTTCTGTGATAAGTCCTTAGAAATTCTGACGTTAACTTTTGTAGGGTACTATTTGATCCACCACTTATCCAAGTTTCTAAAGCAGTTCTTCAGAACTTTTGAGATAAGTCATAGTTTGTATTTTTCTTGGCTACATACTCATAGATTCTCTGAAGGTTGATCTTGGTTGCTAATGCTGACAATGGTCATATTTTGGATTTTTGGAAAACTTTTGAAAAACTTTTGAAGTATCTCTGAAGCTTGAAATTTGCTTCTGATATATTTCTTGAGTCTTATCTTTTTGAAAACACCTTTGAAGAGCTTCTAAGTTACTTCTAAGGATCTTATGAGTACAATGTTAACATTTTGAATTGCTTCTGATAAGATTCTACATGTAGATATTTCCTCTAAGTTAATTCTGAGGGTTGAATTCAGCATCTGATATTCTTGGCTTTCTTAATTTACTTCTGACGGCCTTCTATATTGTTTCTGAATATCTTCTGATAAGGTTCTAAGTTCAAAAGCTTCTTTTGGACTAATTTTGTATTACTATTATCAGTCTTCAGAAACATCTCTAAGACTTGGAAGCATTTCTGAAGTTCATCTGAAGAACTTCTGAATGTAGAGAATTCCTTTGAAGTAGAATTTTTAACTTTTGAAGTATTTTTGTAATTTTGGGAATACTTCTGCATGATCTCTAAAGTGTGATATTATTTTGGAGTTAGTTCTCAAGCTTACGCCTTGACTCTAAAGAGGTTTTAAATTATCTCTGAAGGGGTTCTAAAGTACATCTGATTACTTTTGAATGCTTCTAAGCTTTACATTTTATCTCTGAAGAAATTCTGACATGCTTCTAAAGAGGTTCTGAAGCAGTTTTTGAATACTTATGAACTTTTGAGCTTCATGCCATGTCTTTAAAAGGATTCTGACATGCTTCTGAAAAACTTCTGACTGATTTTTATTTAAGTATTCCTTTTTTACTATCTTCTTTTGAAGGGTTAATGTAATAATCCTACAATGAACATTGTTTCTTACTTTCCTTAATCTATTTTGATATATGAATGCTGCATCACTTGGAAAGTAACTTATTAGTATCTTAATTCTTTACTCATTTATTTATTCATCATTAAAACTAAATTATTTAATCTCATTCATCATCAAAATTAAGTTTAGTAAAGGGGCTAGATTTAACAATATTTACTAGTTCACGTTAAAATTATGTAAAGCAAATTATTAAGAGATAATAAGATAATAAAAATAATTGGTCTAAATTTTATGATGATGTGCATGTAAAACTTTTTAAAAAATAAAACTCATATCACCCAACTAATAAAAAATCATTAAAGTTCATTAAAGTGTATTATATTTAGCTAGCTCAAATAATTAACATGTAAATATTATTGAAACTCGCTAAATTTTGTTAAATCTACTAAAGTTTACTAAAGCTATTAAAGAATCATTAAGGTCTATTAAAGCCCATTAATATCTTAAAAAAAGCATTAGAGTTTGAAGCGATAGTTGGAACTAATGGGTAGCAAATTGATGATTTCACCTTATATGTAATGCATATATGGCTAAACTTTGAGGGTCAGTCACATGTCGACACTTTTCCTAAAAAGACTTAAACATGGTGTAGTCTCCTCTTTCTATTGAAGTGCAAGGGTATCATCTTCATAATGTGTTTATTTTTCTTTACCCTTCTTATTGTTGGATAGACTTAGTCACAAGATTAAATGGAGAAGATCAATGTATAAAAGTAAGAAGTAAGAATGGAAAGATTTTACTGGAGCCATTTGAATATGAATGAGTATACTTACCTCTCAAGATATCTAGAAAGCCCAATTGAGATGAGGTCAATGATGCGGGTGTCAGTAGACTGATCAATGATTCTAACAATGACCTGATCTCTCTTGTCTCATTGGATAGTGCATCAATTCAGAGGTTAGCAGAAGCTAACTGTTTTGTTGTGGAGGCCAACCGGTCCTTCGTACAAGTCAGATCTTCCTTGGTAGCAGTTAACTCTTGTGTGGTCAAAGTTAACTTCTCCATTATTGTATTCAGATTTTCCTTAGTAGAAGCTAACTCTTGTATGTTGAAGTTAACTTCTTAATTATTATATTCAAATTTTCCTTAGTAGAAGCTAACTCTTCTCGGAGCACTGTTAAGGGCCCATGAGGCCAATCAAGACAAAACTGGATCTTCAGTGGCTTTGGTATTTGGCCTAAGCCCTTAATCTATTCACGGCCCTTCCCCATGACCTTTCATATACATCATCTGCTATCATAGGTGACTCTATAGACTCTGAAATAACCTATGTGTCCACCATTTTCCTCTGCACATAAATGAAGAAGCATTATTTGTCATAAAACAGGATAATCAAGAAAGAAAGAAAATATAAATAGAGCAATGAAGAGTTGGTTGTACTCACATATGCTTCCTTTGCCTCCGGAGCTATAAATTTACCATCCAACTTGTGGGCCCGAATCTCTCTAAATAGTTGAATTTAATCAATTGTGCTATCAGAATCTTCATTCTCCTATTCCATGAAGCCAAATATGTTATATGGATAAAACATGATGTATTGTCAATAAGTGATAGTAAGTGTGTTGAGCAATACTACTACCCATTCTACCAGAACAACCATAAATGGCTTTGGCCCTATGCAATGTGTAAACTTCATCTTCTTTCGGTTATCCTTAGTTACCGATGACTTATGCTACATTTAAGCAAAGGTAGTTCATTGTTATATGTGACGGTGTGAAAATATTATGTGCTACGAAAATGATGGGACATAGTAGTAGTATACCTGAAATTCTAGAGTTTGAAGTAACTATATAAGGTCCAATTAGGAATCTTCACTCCTTCCGGTGGGGAGCTAAATGGATCTTCACCTCGACTTAGGACTTAGTAGTGATCATAGAAAATTTTGCGCACTCTTTTATAGCCCTCCCTGAAGTACTATTCAATGACCGATTGAACCCATTCTTCTACAAAGTTCTTAATCTCAAAGCAAGATTGCATGTAGAAGGCAACACAATTAGGTGGTAGCTTGTAACACCCTACTTTTCCAAAGTGTTACTAAGGTAGTAACAGGAGGACCCATGGCCAGAGTCTCCCTTACCTCTTTAAACCTATATAAAATACACAAACACCCACCGAAGCCCAAATTCGTAGTTTTACTGTAAAGGCAGAGTGTGGAAAAACATTCACACACCTACTAAAGTAATTACATGAAAATTATTATGGTTCATATTACTTAAATTTACTTTAATTACATTAGTAACTTAACTCATGAATTACATTTTAATACATTCAAAATATAACAAAAAGATAATGAGTTCTAAACATCAAGATTTATTCCTATCCTGAGCTCCAACCCCTCGTTGTGCTCCATCTTCCGACCCATTAGCTAAAAATATAATAACATAGAGTGAGTTTGGGTAAATCAGTAAGCAAATAACAAGAAAACAAGAATTAACAAAATAAGAAAACTAATGATACACTATAATGCAATAAGATAGACAATTGGAATTACTATCATGGGAATAATCTAATTACACCATTTGCATCTAGATTAAATGGGCCACTTTCACTTTAAATTTTCTAATATATACTCTTTTTTTTGTACTGGCTTCTTCTATATCGTGATCGCCATAACCTCTCATCATGATTGATCATAAATAGGCATGCTCAATGAACCAATATGTATTTTACCTGCTATTAACCAATGCCATGCTCAAGAGGCATCCAACATAGTGGACTTAGCCACATCAAAGTGGACCTAGCCACTACCAAAGTGGTCTCAACTGCCACCAAGTGTCAACAACCATAAAAAAGTTAACTCCACTTTCTTACTATGTTGGTGAGGTCCGGTTTATCCCTACAACCCGATCATGATTGTTGTGAGAATCATAACCACGTGGTCAGCATAGTCCATGATTTCTCGCCTTGATTTTAACCTAGGGTTGTGAGTTTCCCATTCATGCCCAATAAATAATTTAGTGAGCTACACACAATAGGCCAAAACCAGCCTATTCGCCATTATAGGCGGCATAATCAAATATCGCCCTTTTATGGGTGGAATCATAATATCCAAAGGAGCCATCCTGACAGACATACAAACCCAATATACATATTGATATTTTTGGCAGGAATTCAAACCCTTCATTACTCATATCCATTATCTAGACATGCATTCACTTCCCAATCAAATAATCACATTTAATTTTCATCTTTGCTAAATCATCAAGCCCAAGTACATCTATCTTATGTCACAAATTCTTATACCATTGTAATGGTTATCATAGTATGATTCTTCTTATGTTTTCATTATATTTCTAATATTTTTCCATAATATTATAATAAAATAACCTTCTAAATAGCATAAATCTCATAAATTTTCTTAATTTGAAAAAATAAGCAAAATAAAATCGACATCAAATTTGGATGCCATCGCATCCCACTTTCTACTTAGAATTTTTACTATTCATAATGAATTTAGTGTCGCAGCATCAACCCCTTTTTGTCCATTTTGCATATGAATGCCGTGGCATTTATTTTTATGCCGCGACATTGAAATTAGATGTCGCGACATCTAGATTGGAAGTCGTGACATCATCCTACTATCTCCCTTCTGCACCTTGGTTTTCTGCCCTATTTATATAAATTTATACTATTTCATTTGCTAAGTGTTCATTTGACTTCATTTTAAAGCATATCCAACATACTTCACATACCTTAAGCATAAAAATAACATGATTCAACAACCCTTAGACAACTACCATATAGTGCCAAAGTACATCTATATATAGAGTTCAATTAAAACTTAGCTCAATTACTTAATAAGATAAAATTGTTTACCTATTCAATGCACCTTCTTTTCACTTCAAATTTATGTTTTCACAATTTGCTTCTCAGTTCAAAGGTCCAACACTAGGAACACATGTCACATAATCATTGAACTGCAACATGAATCTATAAATCATTGATGAGTCTATAATATACTATATTTTAATACCCAAATTTATATGTTTTGGAACCTCATTTGGAATTTCTTATTGATTTGTGATTATATTTGATGAGAAGTTATATTTAATTGAATTATTTAATTTTTTAGTCAACAAATCATGTCAAAAAAAGTTGAATGTGAATACATAGCACTTTAATGCTACTTTTAGCACTAATTGATATGGATTTAGAAAGAGTTGTTAACATAAGAAGTGAAGATCTTCAAGTTAGCTATCCAATGAAACAAGAATCACCCAATTATGACAACAAATGAAGAACATATGATCAAAACAGTGAAGGCATCTTGAGTGGACAGCATTTTGGAGCTCCAGGCACTTAACCTTCACACACTTTGGCCAAGTGGACAGCAAGGCGGCACTATCAACACTGGAGACAGATGACTTAGAAAAATTTTGTGTAAATCCTAATTTGGGGCTAGCTTATAAATAGAATTTAAGGGAGTTTTGGGAGTTGGAGAGTTAGGGTTTTGAGAGCACTTGGAGGCTATGTTTTCTCAAGGGTTTTTAGAGAGTTTTTGGAAGAAGCTTTGAGAAGGAGAAGATCAATTTGGAGATCAAGAGGTCCAAGGTCATTACCAAAGACTGAAGAATAGACTGAATAGGAAAAATCTGATTTGTTTTGATTTTAATCATTTTTCTTCCTTGTCTTTTTGGTTTACCTTGGAATTGGAACTATGATGATGTTTGAATATTACTTGTTTGATTTGTTTTACATCATGAGTGGCTAATCTCTCTTTTTTTAGAGGAGAGATAGATTTTATGTTGATTTCATGGTGTAATCAATCATTTTCTTGTTTGGCAATGCAATTAGGTTTATTTATGATATTTGCAGTTTATGGCTTTCAATTGATTTGCTACCCATTGGATGATTTTCTGATTAGGGTTTGACACTTGGGAGAGGTTACCCTGATTAGGATTTAAATATCACAACATAAAACTATAGATGACTTGGGAGAGCTTTTATGTTTTATGAAATCTTCAATAGA